>PVIJ01002121.1:0-170912 GCA_004024925.1 Scalopus aquaticus
CTTTCCATGATGAATAGTATTCCATTGTGTATATGTACCACATCTTCTGGATCCAATCATCTATTTTTGGACATCTGGGTTGCTTCCATACCTTTGCTATTGTGAATAGTGCCGCAATGAACATACGGGTGCATGTATCCTTTTGGATTAGTGTTTTTGTGTCCTTTGGGTAAATTCCCAAAAGTGGTATTGCTGGGTCATATGGGAGCTCCAGTGCTAAGTGCTAAATATGTCAATTTTCAGCTTACCAAAATTTTAATGCTGGCTACTTTATTAAAAATGAAATAATAATAATTGTGAAATATTTTTAGCCATAAAATAGCAAAAGCATTTCTTAAAGTACTCCTATAAAAATGAGTGATTTTTAAATTTTGAAAAATATTTAGCTAGGTTCATTTTTACACGTGTGTACTGCATGTCTTTTATACCTTAGATAGAGAAATACATCAATACTCCAATCACTGAGCATTTTTCAAAATTGAAATAAAAATATATTTACAAAAACAATTTTCACCAACATTTACATGTTTATGGGACTTTGGCTAAGTCTGGTATAAACTTTCTACATTGTTGATTTTTTAAAACCTCAACTGTGTTTGGAAATGAATATTCATTATTATCATTATGACTATGAACTATGACATGGGAATCCTATGTGAAATGACATCTTTGTAAATCCTAACCTAATAGTTAAGCAGAATTTCACCATTTCCTCCCTAAACCAGCAGTTTGAAAAGGACTTTAAAAAACTACTTCAAAACTATTTATTTAAATAACTAATATTTCAAAAAAGGTTACAGTAACATTTAAAGATATTTTCAACTTGTAGGTAATTAGAAAAAAAGTACAACTCTTTAGTTAATACTCAAGCAATATAATTTGTTGAAAAGTTTAAGACAAGGTACTGAAACTAGTTGTTATTGAGCAACTACTTAGTCAACATTTTAACAAATGACTTCAAATGAATCATTTCTTATGAAACAATGTAATTTAACTTGGACTGAGTTTATTTCCCCCCCCCTTTTTTTACTCAATACCATAAAATTATTAGTCACATATGTAATAATACATATTGCCTCATTTTATAAAGAAGATCTCTCCATCTTAATATAGAGTGAATTTTTTTTAAAGATTTATTTATTTATACATACAAGCTGGGGTACAGCCAGAGGCGTGGGGCGGTGAGAGGGTTCACCAGAGACAGAGTGGGGAGCAGAACAGGCAGATCAGAAATACACTGCTGAGGGGAGCAGCGGGCGAGGCAGGAGAGGTCTGCCGCTCCATGTGGGATTCTCCCCGGCCGGGCGTCGAACTCGCATCGCCGCTGCCGACAGCTCCATAGAGCAGCGCTCAACTGCTGTGCCACTGGGGAGGCCCTAGAATGAATTTTTTATAGCATGTTAATTCAGAAAATATTTTTTGGTTATTTCTTACTCTTCTTATTCTCTTGTTTGTGTTATTCTTGTTAGCAGTCATTCAAAATAATTAAGTTTGATCATATCCTTGATCAACTTACTGTCTGTTAAGCATGATAAGATCTGTGTGCATAACTAAACTAGGTTTTAAAAAGTGACAAACACCCAAGAAAAGTGCAAATCAAGTTAAGGATAAATATCTTTCATCTCCATATGGCTGTTACAAGACTGAATCCTTCTGAGTTCCTAACACAAAATCTTACATACAGAACACGGTTAATTAATGTCCATTTAAAAGATGAACCTCCTGTGAAATTGTTTTGTAAACCTTTGTCTATTCACTGAATGGTATTCTTTTTATACAGGTGAGATATAAAGTCTTCAGTCTGAAAGGGATGATACTTATATATAAAATAATTTCTTTTGTTGGGCAGAATGTGAAATTTCTTTTGTGAAGACCTTCTGTCCTTATATTGAAATCTGTTTTCTGATTTCGATTTCAAGGTTCATTTTACCAAATCTTATTGGATATTCTACTGTCCTGTTTACCCAAGTCTTTAAATTTCATGGACTGTGACTGCCTCTATTATATGAGTTATCACAACTCTCAAAGAATTTTGAGGAATCACAATTCTGAGGAATCTCAGAGCTCATGAGGTCTTTCTTGCCTCTCTTGGGTTCAGCTTACTGCAAAGGGAGCTAATTAAATGATTATCAAAGCTTTGGAGAAAGCAATTAACATTATCTCTTGAAAACAACTACACTATACTAACTATACTATTGTTCATTTTGAAAGATTTCTGAATTTAGTCAGCTTTTACTAGATTTGTTTCCAAGGATTGGTTTATTTGCCTCTTCACTAAAATTAAGGTTCCCTAAAGGACTCAAGATTGAGTAAAATTAACTTTCTTTTGATCTTGTAAATGATTGAGGTAAAATGAAGGAATAAATGATTTCTAAGAGCCCTGCCCCCGCTAAAAGACTATTTAATATTCAATTGTAGGGTATATATTGGTCATGATGCAAGTTACTTTATAATCAACACTTTTTCAACTCTCAACCATCTCCATTACATTCAGTAAAGAACTTTCCTTCACTGGTTTAATTTTTCAGAAGTTTCAATTATCCATTAGAAGATACCTGGTTGAATTTCAAAGGAAAAGGATACAGTAGAGTAAAAAGGAAGCAAAAAAGATAGTCCCACTTACCTTCTACTTTCTAGCAGTTTGACTGACTCTTACTTGTGAGTTTTTCTTGCCATTGAGTCATTGCACATACAGAATTATGAAACTTTAATTTCTTTAGAGGCTTGTTATATTAGAAAAATTGTTCCAAAGAAAGCAACAATCATGACATAAGCACATCTGGCTCTTGCAAATTATTCTTTATTAAGCTTTCATTTAATTACATGTGCTGAAAGGTCTGTTTTTGATTACTGTAATTTTTTTTATTTGTCCATCTGAATGATAGTAATGCTGGAAATTACATACAAACCACCTGTTTTTTCTCCCCTACTAATATGGCAAAGTTTGAGCTATTTTCTCTATGGTTGATGAACTAGGAAGTTTTCCATTTATTATGATGACTGTCAGCTAATGGCTTAATCTTGATGACAAGAAAAAAAAGAAAGAAAATATTTGAATGGAGTTTTCAAGCATTAAGTAGTTGAAGAAGTTGAAGATAGTATCTGAATTCTGGTTAACCATAACAGATTATCCCATTCATTTATTGCCAATTTCATTTAACTTGTAATAAATTGACAATGAAAGATTTAACTAGGAAAAAGAAGCTTTCTTGGCCACAAATATGGCAGTATTCTCTTGAGGACTATGTTATATGCTACTTAGAACTAAGACCCTAAGAAAAGAGTGACTGCCGGTGGATCTCAGAGATGTTGTCAGCAATACTCCTGCCATCCAGAGGGGTCAGCATCCCTAGAGAAACTTGGTCAATACTGATAAAAATGATGTGATTCTTCCAAGAATCCCTAAGAAAGTTCAGATTAATTTCTTAATTTATGATTATTAAAATTACATGACCAGACAATACTGACACTTAGAGAACTTTAATAAAGATTTTTTGGATGGTAGAAATTAATATTAGAGACCCATTTAGACAAATTCCTCTTTGTACATTTGTGGAAACTGAGTTCTCCAGAGCCCTTAGTTCTTTGTTCAGAGTCATAAAGTTATTGCTAGAAGGATCAGAAATGGAATGACTATTCTTATATCAGTACTCTTTCTTTCTGTCATATTATTTGGTCTCTCTTATTTTCGTCTTTAAAAAAAAAATGAAGGAGAATTACAAGGCTGTCGGAGAAATAGTTATCTAACAATACGGTAAGTTTTTTTTTTTTTTTTAAAGCCCTCAATTTCAGCTGCATTTAAAGAGATAATGTTTGTGTTCCCTGTTTTGCAGCAGCTCTATGCCGCTCAGCTGGCCAGCATGCAGGTGTCACCTGGAGCAAAGATGCCATCAACTCCACAGCCACCAAACACAGCAGGGGCAGTCTCACCTACTGGGATAAAAAATGAAAAGAGAGGGACCAGCCCTGTAACTCAAGTTAAGGTATTTGCTTTGCAGGATTGTGGAAACAGTTTGGAAAATAGCTTCACAAGAAAGTAGTGAACTGAGCTGTGTTGGGAATAAACAGCAGGAAACGTAGTGACATAAAGGAACCTCAAAGTGCTCCTCTTTATGGTAAATTTCATGATTGAGCACTGAGAAACAGGTGTTTCCCTTTTGATAACAATAGTGCCATATTGTGAGATCTTTACCTAAATCTGCAAACTCACTTCTCAGGAGTTTTTCCCCTTTGGATTTTAGTTTTCATTTTTTAATGTTCATTGGCATGAATGGCCATGGTTTTATTGCTAGTCTTTGTCATAGACTTGTGACACTTCTCTCAAAGTTCCTTAAACAGGTGGGAAACCAACTTAGAGTAGCAGAGGAGATCTCAAAACTTAGGATTGAAAAAAGAGGGGGAAAGAACCTAATTCTGGACTCTGGTTCTTTGATTTGTTGATAACACTCTCTCCTCTTTCTCCTTCAAAAACAGTTATAAATGTGGACTCTGAAGAATGAATGGTGTCATTATCTAATCATGCTTTATTACCATATAGTTGTAATAAGATAATCTCCCAAATTGTTACTAGTGTGTTAATATATGTCTTTCCTCACTGATTTTTTGTCTTAAATTTGGGGAGCAAGGAGGTACTGAGGGGTAGAAGGAAATTGATTATCCACTCCAACTTTGTCAACTGTAAAACATACATGCTACTATAGATGGTTCTGATTGGTTTTTATGATTACTTTTGCTTCCCGAATCAAATTAACAAATTCAAACAATTCAGAGTAGCAATTCTTCTGCATAATGACGTATCTATTTAGAAAGCCATGACAATTACAGATGTATTATCATAAGTACCCAGAATACTGCATTTGGAGAAAATTTGCAATTATTAAATCTTCACATGGAAAAATCTGAAGCTAATAAAATGGTATTGAATGCCATTTTATTTTCTAAAATTTGCAGATGGGAATTTTGAGATTCAGAAAGTTGTTTAAAAAATATGAATCCCAAGAGCCAAAAAAAAGGGAGAGAGTTCCTCCTATGTCCCGCCCAAAGGAATTAATTTAATACCATTTATACTTTTAAAGTCTCCAGAGAAATAAATTTATGCTTTGTTATTGAGATATGGCAATGTAGAGAGATGACAATAGGCAGTTTATATTTAAAAATATAGCACTACTATGGAAACAGATTACCCATTTTATGTTCCAAGAGTTTCTGTTTGCGAATAAGAGTCAGAATAACAACTCAAACCAAGGCACTTTAATGTAGTGGTTAGCAGATGAGTATGTCAAACATCAGTGACTTGAACTATTGAATATTAGATATTTAAACATGAAGAAGTCATTTTATGAGTGAGTGGGCCAAATGGAACTTCCCCAAACCAAGCCTTTACTGGATGAATAAAATGTTCCCTGGTTAAATTCAAGTTTATATCTGTTTTTACCATTCCAACTTTGTGGGCCAGCTGAATTTTATTACTCACTTGACCACATGCAAATTCTCTGGGAGTTTTCTATATAATTTTACTTGACTACAATTTATGCTAATAACGAAACATTTCTTGTAAATATTAGATTGTTTATTATGTGTGTGTTGGTAAAAATGCATAGACTAAGACAAAGCAAAACTTTTAAATTTAAAAGAAAAAGCTCCTACTGCCTATTGAAGTAGTTCCGAATAATCTCATAATTTGCTAATTGAATGAATTATGTCATGAAAATACTCCCTATTTCTATTTATAATCTTTGCTTTCCCCCTGACCATATGATATATGGCATAGCTTGCTGAAAGTAACAAAAATAAACATATATGAGCTTATCTATTTTTTGCCCAGAATTTTTATCTACTATAATTGTCAACATCAGAAGGCAGGATATTTCTGCTCACATTTTAGTTTCATCAGTTTCATTAGCTATGTCACCTTGGGCAAGTTACTTACTTGCTCACACTTCAGTTTTTTCTCTGTTAAGTAGGAGTTATTATTATGGGTCTTAAATAAGATGCTGCATTCTCTAGTATAAACTAAGTATTCCATAAATTCCATAATGATAATGATCTTATGGTAATAAAGAAGGTGGTGGTGGTGATATCAAGGTTGTGATTGAGGCATCTAGTTGTGTGTGGAGGGAGATACCAACTAAATCCTTAGAGGATTTCCATTTACTACCATGATGGAGGAACATAGGTCAGACTTTACTTTCCCAGCTTAAACAACTAAAACGCAGGGCAAAATATGTAAAACAACAGGACAAGAATCCCTGAGAGAAGAGAAACAGGAGATACAAGCACTGCAGTTGTTAGAGCTCACTTGTGAGAGGTAGTTTCAAGACAATAGCACAGGGAGGGGTGCGCCCCCATGGCAGGCTCCCTGAGTAAAGAGATATTCTCAAACAACTATTTTTTCTGATTGTTTAGTAGAAAAGGGGCCTAGAATTTATTGAATTCAGTCAACTCGAATTCAAATTTTGTCCCTCCAAGTATGGCTGTTGTCAAGTGATTTTATCACTCTCACCCCCATTTCTTCCTTTGATAATCAATCAATAAATTTAGAATAGTATTGTTCAACCTTGATGGTCAAATTAGCTAACATGTGGTGAAAATATTACAGTGCTCCTAGCACAGTGCTCTGTGCACAGGCTTCTCTGTGCATGTTACTTTTTCTCTTTCTGATCCTCCTAAGTAGTTTTCTGGTATCCCTACTGTCTCCTCTTAAACAATGGCCATTAGTATTAGAAGAGATCTTAGAGATCAGATAGAATCAGACCCTCCTTTTCCACAGATGAAGAAATTGAATCCCAGAGAGGTCACATGCTTGCTGTGGGGAGAATGTTCTTTTACCAGGCTCACTTGTGTGTTTAAAGCAGTGACATTAAAAGCAAGTTCACTGTGCCTCCTCAGAAGCAAACAGGAGATAGCGCTTGTTGATCATATTTTATTTTAGAATACAATAATGCAGATCTTAAAACCAAACATTACAATGAATCAACTCAGATTGCAACTAAATTTCTACAATGATGGAAGTGTTACAGACATTTTATGGTCAGTTAAGTGAGACAAAATAAAGGCAAGGAGCTTAGCTTTCAAGCTCCTGGTTAACCTACAGTTGCAAACCAGATATTTGAATACTGTGCTCAGTATAGAAGTACAGGCATCTTAAAATAGACATTCTGTAAATATAGGTAGCAAAGAATATAAAGAAACATCTCTTTAGACATGAAAAATAAATAGCATATAGCTTGGTATGTAAAATATAATTATAATGTGTACTTGCTCTTTGCAAAAATTAATTTTAAACATGAATAGAGACCAGAATATAGACCATGAAGAGTGCCCACACCCAAAAAGCCACATAGAAGCCATGCTGTGGCGTGTGGCTCCCTGGGCAAAGGCCCAGGAGATCAGAAGAGGGCTTTCCATGTTTCCATTTTTAAAGTACTGCAATTGTTTGATTTAAAATATAAAAAAAATTAGCTGCAGAGCCTATTTGTAGTTTCAGGAACTTTTCATAGAGAATAACACAAAAGCACTACAGAGCTGCTGAAATTTTAAATAATTCTTTGTAAATGCCCTAGGTTAATTTAGATCCCTGAAAACACATTAGGAAATTAAGCTGTAATGTAAGCTAATTCAGATTTTAATTTGGCAAAAAGAATGATCCAACTACACAGTTAATGTAAATAGAAGCATAACACAGGGAAATTAATGAGGTTTCCTTCCGATGAATCTTCAAGGAGGTAGATAATTAGCTTCTTTTGTTATTATTGTAGGATAATGTGGCATTGTCTCTGAGGTGTAAAATAACTGTGGCTTACTAAGTGATAATGTGCTTCATTTGTCTTTTTTTTAATAATTATTTATGTTAAACTCTTGTAGGATGAAGCAGCAGCACAGCCGCTGAATCTCTCATCCCGACCCAAGACAGCGGAGCCTGTAAAGTCCCCAACATCTCCCACCCAGAGCCTCTTCCCAGCTAGCAAAACAAGCCCCACCAATCTGCCAAACAAAAGCAGCATCCCCAGCCCCATTGGAGGAAGCTTGGGAAGAGGATCCTCATTAGGTAAATGGAAAGGTCAACACCAGGAAGAGACTTATGAATTAGGTAAAAGAAAACGAACCCATTTAGTGATGACTGATCCTTGTCTCCATACTATTGCTTAGTCTGAGAAAATACAGTAAAAGTAAAGAAAAAAAAAAAGTAAAAGTAAAATCTTTTCTTCTGAAACATAATCCAATTTGGTGTCTTGGGTGATTAGAACTTTTGCCGAAGGTCATGCTCTAAATCCTACCGGAATGAGTTCTTCAGATGATGATGATGTGTTAGAGCCAGGAAATCAGAGATGTGAGAATATCTGGTTTTGATCAGTGTTTTGCCACTGAAGTAACTCGAGGCAAACAAAAGTGACCTTCCTTGGACCTAAAACCAACCTCATCACTGCCTGCCCAAAGTCCAAAATTTCTTTAAATTTTTATATTTTTAAAATGTATATGAATTTTATGTTTCTCCCATATGAGTTTGAAATAAAACAAATATGAATGACTTAATAACTAATTTGAAATAAAAGTATTATCTAGTAAGATATGTCATAATGATTCTTTGATTTCTAATACCCTGTGGTGTATTGTCAATTATGTTTAAGACTATTCCTACTATTTCTTTAAGAGAAGAACAGGGGAAAATATGTGCTTTGAGATCAGACAGACTTGGACTGAGAACCTTCACTTACGAGATATGTGACTCTGGGAAAGTTACTTAATATTTTTGAATTCAATTTCCCAAACTCTGAAAGGAGACTGTTATTACCTAGCTCATTGATTGCTAAGAGGATTAAAAGAGAGAAATGCATATAAAATGCATAGCATAGTGTCTACTATCTAGAAGATTCACAATTTAAAAAAGATGTACGAGTAAAATGAAACAATAAATATCAAAATACTTCTCAGTAGCAGAGTGCCCTTAAGTCTTACTATTATTGTTACTCTACTCTTTGCCTCTTAATTTTTTTTAAAATTTATTTATTTATACATACAAGCTGGGGTACAGGCCAGAGGTGTGGGGCAGCGAGAGGGTTCACCAGAGACAGAGCAGGGAGCAGAACAGGCAGATCAGAAATACACTGCTGAGGGGAGCAGCGGGCGAGGCAGGAGAGGTCTGCTGCGCCATGTGGGATTCTCCCCGGCCGGGCGTCGAACTCGCATCGCAAGCTGCCGACAGCTCCACAGTGCAGTGCTCAACCGCTGCGCCACCAGGGAGGCCCTGCCTCTTAATTTTTAAATAAAGACACAGGACCTCAAAAGGATTAGGTATTAGAACCAGCATTTCTTCCCCATATTGTCTTCCTTGCATTAGTGAGTTCTATCTAGAGTCTAAAATGCTTACTATAATAAGTAAAATAATGTGTAAATGCAGCCACTTACAGTTTAAAATAGTTTTCCCTATCTTATTCAATATTTCACAGTAATCTTATGAATTAGGTGAAACATTATCATTACCCTCATTGTATCATTAAGTAAATTGTATTCTTGTAGGTAAAACTACTTGCTCACAGCCATACAGCAGAACCAAGACTAGAATCCAGGTTCTTATACATGTAACTCGGTGCTCTTTTTGTGAACTCACTGTTGGAATGTTAGCTGAAATGTGCTGAGTCTAAGTGAGTCTTCTGATGGTGAGATGTAAATTTTCCTCAGTGAAATTTGGGACATAGGATTCATACAATATCCTATTCTCATTTTGAGTCGGGATGCCTCTTTCAGGGGCCCACAAGTTTTTACTCAAAGTCAGTGGTATCCCTGTGAAGGAGAGAAGTGAATTATTTCCAGCTTGTGAATATGATTGCTGCATTGTTAGAAGTTTTGAGATGAGAAAAAACAATGAGGATAAATAATAGAGTAATAAACTTGAACTTGAGATGGACCTCTTATTCACTTCTGAATTTTGTTTGGGAAACCTTTGTTATACTGAGCATCATAAGGGATAAAGATCACTGTGTCCCAGGCCCTGCTCTTACAGAATTTGTACTTCAGCAGAACATAGTTTTAGAGCATGAGGTAGAAATAGACTGATGTAATAACACTCTTGTCCAGACAATATTGGATTTAAATGCATAGAAATGGGGCTATATTTTGTGCAAAAAGCCATATAAAAGTTTAATAATGAACTCCGTGCATACCTTCTACATAAATGTGAGAGAACCAGCATGATTAAGTAACTCCCCTAGATGGCTCTAGGTGCCATCTTAAGCATGTAAGATAGGGGTTTGGGGAAGAAAGGTGAAATTTAATTAGAGAGTTAATCAGGAGAATAAAGAAATACAGATTTAAGTTTGCCTTCCCCAAGGAAAAGAAATAAGGAGATTGTCTTCCTGGGAGAATTTTATAATAAATATCAAAAGCAACTTCCACTCAGCCTTCAGAGTTCTTCCCATGAAATATACCTCTTGCCAAAAAGATATATTTTGGGGTGGTAGATTTTTGCTCCCTTACAGTTCTGTCTTTGGAATTTCTTAAGAAGTTCCACAATTTAGAAATTGATTTGTTCAGTTGTTTCATAAAATCTGTCTCTCAGTCCTGAGAATAGGTCAATTCAAATAAGCACTTGTGAGCAATTTCTGGAGACAATATTGTAAGCAGTAAGAGACATATAAGTGTTTTGTTTTTATTTTATTTTTTTAAAGATTTATTTATTTATGCATACAAGCTGGGGTACAGGCCAGAGGCGTGGGGTGGTGAGAGGGTTCACCAGAGACAGAGCGGGGAGCAGAACAGGCAGATGGACCGAAATATACTGCTGAGGGGAGCAACCAGTGAGGCAGGAGAGGTCTGCCGCGCTATGTGGGAATCTCCCCTGACGGGCATGGAACCTGCGTTGCCGCTGCCGACAGCTCCACAGTGCAGACCTTAACCACTGATCCACCAGGCAGGCCCTGCTTTGTTTTTAATTATAAAAGCTCCAGAATAAAAATATATAGGTTTTTTAAACTTGGTTTATCACTGGCTTACAAGATACAGGGTTTTTATATCCTAAAAAGTGATTGACTTTTTATGAAATTTCCAGAAAACCTTAGGAAATTTCTCTAAACTCAACTGCTTATGCACGAGCATTGCACACTCATAGACATGCAATGTGAGCCTGACTATAGTCTGGTTTTCTCTGTTCTATCTTTATATGTGATATGTACACACACAGACACACACACACACACACTCACACGCACTTATGCTTAGTAGCGCTCATACCAGGCCAGAAACAAGTGGATCACGTTCAACTTTACCACAATACCTGAAATCTATCAGTTAGCAAGGAATTGCCTTCCATCTGTCTAAAACTGGAAAAGCTTACCTAAAGTATTAATTGAACCTATAAGTAAAAATCAAGATATAGAGGAGAATTAGTCAATTGAATTTTGAATTTTTCCTCTCAGTGTTGCATGGAATATAATGAAGGTAAATATTTATTCTCGCATTATTTGAAGCTTTGTTTTTATCTGGAAACCATTCCTGACATAAGTCCCACTTTCACAAAATGAGAGCAGTGGGTGTTCCCGTTGGGAGTAGGGAATGGGTTGTCATTCTCTTGGTAAATAACTGAGGCAGCAGGATGAGTAGAATGCTTCATTAACCAGCCAGTGATTGGAGAATGGAGAGTGTGGTGTATGGCTTACCGCCCCCTCTCTCCTGCAGTGGCCATACAAACACAGACACAGATGTCACTAAAGTACACATGTAGCTTCACTTTTTTTTTTTTTACTGCTAGGCCAGAAACAGCTTTCTTGCAGTAGCACACCAAATATAGTGGATAACCTGAACAGTTATCTCTCAAGCCTTCCCCACTGTTCATCACTCATTATTAAATATAGCCAGAACAAATACAAAGACACAACTGGAATCTAAGAGATGTCTGTGCGGAAGTGGATTGATAGAATCCAGATAAACTCAAGTATTTGTGGTATCTTCATCTTCCAAGGGCTAAAGAATCCAGCACAGCTTGGTTTCCTTGGTTTTCTGTGGTCTTTGCATAATATTTCAGTTTTCTTTATAGCAAAAGTGCCCTTACCTTGTTTGGAAAATCCAGCATTCTACAGGGGAGTGGATAGTAGTAGTGTTTTTTGAGTCTAACCTCACAAGTCTTTAATAATGCATTCTGTGTATGCAGATATCCTATCCAGTCTCAACTCCCCTGCCCTATTTGGGGATCAGGACACAGTGATGAAAGCCATTCAGGAGGCTCGGAAGATGCGAGAACAGATCCAGCGGGAGCAGCAGCAGCAGCAGCCACATGGTGTTGATGGGAAACTGTCCTCCATGAATAATATGGGGCTGAACAACTGCAGGAATGAAAAGGTCAGACTTGCTTCTCCCCATCACTGGCTCTGCCGGACCTATTGGCTCATTTTCATCCACCTCTTTTTAGGCTCCGAACCATTAATTTGCAGCCAAGGAATTGGGTTTCTAGCTTGAGTTATCTTGTATTACATTCGAGTGTTATTGCTGATTAACACATAGACTCCCACTTAGTGTGGGTTCTTCCCAGGTACCCAACCTTGCTTGCCTTTTGATGTCTTTCTGCCCCATTCCAAAAAGATTTAGAATACCTTATATAAAGCTGATATGTGTTGTTATTAGAAAATTAAAATATTAAAAAAGAAAGAAGATGTATGCTCACAATGAAGGCTAATATGTCATTAAAATTCACCATTAAATTTATTACTAAGCTCCCAGGGTAAAAAATAAAGGAAAATAATTTACAAAATCCATTCATTTACTTTCATTTTTGAGTCAGCAAATTATTCATTGAGAGATTATTCTATTCTAGGCACTGGAGATACAGCAGTGACCAAATCATAAAAATCCCTTCTTTCATAGAGCTTACATTCTCATAGGAGAGCATAGACATTGAAAAAATAAACAACTAAATAACTAATGTAATGTTAGCTATGTGGGAGGCAAATGCATGCAATGAGAAAAAAAACGAATAAAATTGGGGGAGTAAGATTTGTGGGATAGCAAGAACTCTCTGAGGAAGTGACTCTGAATCGGGATCCGAATGAAGTATTGGTGCAGGTCATGTGAAAAGGAGGCGGCACAGCATCCTGGCAGCAGGAACAATAAATGTGGAGGCCAATATGACCGTCAACATGAAGGCCAGTGTAGCACCAACAGGCCTAGAGAAGCAAAAGCTCTGGGACATGAAGTAAAGACAGCCTAGGGCAGGCATGTTAACCTTGGAGCTCCTGGAAAGGCTTTGCATTTTACTCTCAGCATGGTAGGAATCCCTGGATGGGTTTTATCCAGGGCATTGGCATGATCTGACTTACATATAAAAGGTTCATTCAGCCTGATGTGTGAGTCGACTGTAGGAGGTTAATAGAAATAGGGTATTGTATTACACTGGGTAAAAAATTCTGATAACCTGGTGAATGACTGAAATATGCCTCTTACAAAACACAGAGGAAAATATTTTCTAGCTGTAATTCTGAGAGTTTTTGTTTTTAACATGGAACTACATAGGATCATGAGTGATTGATAGGCAGTGTCCTTGGTAACAGAGTTAGAGTAAATTTTTAGAACGTCACTTACTTCCACTCATGTTTTATTCAGTAAAGCCAGAGAATATAACCCATTGACATTTGAACCAGGAACTTCCTCTTTGCTTCCATCCTTGCTAATTCTAGCATGAATGCTGTGGCAGAGACTCCATTTCTCCTGAACTTGTAGTTTTCCATTTACTGGAGGAGTTTTAAACTAGCACATGGGAGAAGTCATAAGAGAAGTATGTGGTTATATGTGGTATTATTTGAATTTATATATGAATATGCAGCCATAATCAGTATTATTTGCCTCTCCATCCCTCCATTTCAGAATGTATGATGATATCACACTCTTGGAATTTGCATGTATTTGTTTCCTAGAGCTTCTGTAACAAATGGCCACAAATGGGGTGGCTTAAAGCACAAGAAATTAATTTTCTTACAGTTCTGAGGGCTAGTCTAAAATCAAGGTGTTACAGGTCCACACTCCTTCTGAAGACTAGAGAAGCATCCTTTCTTGCCTGCTCCGAGCTTTTGTGTGATATTTGACAAGCTGATTAAACTCTCTGAATCTCAATTTCTTCTCCTATAATATGAAGGTAGCAATCTGGGTTACAATGGAATCAAATATGTGTGAATATACTAAGCATAGTTCATGGTACAGAGTAAGCATTGTCTTATTTTTCCCATAACTTTTAAACTAAACTATAAGTGACTTTTGAATATACAGATTTATACACTGTCAAGCAATTTTGTCAAAGATTTGAGATTCTTACACAATAATGGAAAGGTCGGCAGGAGACAGTAGTTTTTTCTGCTATTAGCATACTAGCCAACTCAGGTAACTCCTTTTCAGTTTAGTTGCTACACAAAGCTCTGGAAGCTTCAGGTTTTGCGAGTTATATCAGGGTTTCCCAACCTGAATGTTATTGACATATTTGACCAGATAATCCTTTGTCCTGGGGAGCTATCTGGCTTCTATTCATAAATATCTCCAAACATTGCCAAATGTCCCCTCGTGGGGGAGGGAGGAGAAAATTTTCTCTAGTTGAAAACCAGTGGGCTCAATAAAAGGTATTTAGAATTGATACATTTCAGACACTCCATCCCACAAAACCAATGATTTAATTTAAATAACAGTACTTTTATTAAATTATAAAAATTATTTGCCTTTGATTAATGTAGTAAATGAAATATTTCATTGAAAAGTGCATCTAGAAATTTTCATTTGGAATATTAACATATGCGATACTTAAAACAGAATATGTTTAATATGCTATTTAGTTTTTTGGGGTAATGAAAAATAAATCCAGTGTTTCAGTGAAGTTCTCTCTGTCATAATAAGCAACATCCTAACGCATGGGCACTAAACCTAGTAGTAAATTGCTATTGGATATACTTGCCTTCCAGCATTGAATCTCTCCGCGACCCTATATTGTTGAATTTTATATCATGCTATTGTCACTATAGATTAGTTTATTAGGGTTAAAATTTGGACATTGTAAAAGAAACATGCAACGAAAAGTTTCATTCTATTCAGGGATGTGCTTACAAGCTCTCCTCGACCTATCTCCCTCCCAAATAATATCTCTGTTTTGAATATGTATTTTGTAGGCCCTGGAGGTTTTGTTTAGTTTCTAGAACTGTTACCTATCCTCACTAGTTGCAATCAGAAGAGCAAATTGAGGAGACTGTTAAAGGACTCCTCTGACGGTTGCTTTGGATTTCTTATAATAAAAGTTTCCATCCTAACTTTATGAGGTTCCTTAAGATAGTACTTCTGAGGATCAGATATTTTTTTGAGGTGAAGGAGAGTGAATAATGTCTAGTAAGATGGGTAAAATGTATTGTGACAAATTCAGTTCAACTGTCTTTGAAATTGCATACTTTGGAATTACATCAGTTTTCTTAAATATAAAAATCTACAAATTAGATTTAAAATTTCTTCTTTGAAAGCATAATACAGTTTTAGAGAATCTTTTAGTGTTATAAAAACTTACATTAAGCATACCTCATCGTTTTCTTATTAGGACAAACTTTATAAAAGAGTATCTCACAGATTTGGGTTTTTTGAGAAGTAGACTAAGAAGTGAGATTAGTACACTGGTTTGCTGTGGGTTCTTTCTGATTGTCATCTGAGGGACAGAAAGGATGAAAGAATTGGATTATGATATGGTCTCAACCAAGGCTTCAAAACTGCCATGGGTATCCAGAATTGCCCTAACCTGGATGACAGGGGTGAGTTTTTTTTTTTTTTTTTAGGACTTGTTTATTTATGTATACAAGAGCTGGGGGGCAGGCCAGAGGCATGGTGGGTGAGAAGATTCACCAGAATCAAAGTGGGGAGCAGAACAGGCAGATTGACTGAAATACACTGCTGCGGGGAGCAGCAGGCGAAGCAGGAGAGGTCTGCTGCACCATATGGGAAGCTCCCTGGCCGGGGATCAAACTCGTGCTGTACTGCAGATAGCTTCATAGGCTGAGACTTAACCCCTTGCGCCACCAGGGAAACCCAGGGATGAGTTTTCACATACATGTGTCAACCAGTTATTGGATGAGGGCTACCCTGGGAAGTGGACAAGACTTTGGGTGCAGCGGCACTGTTGAAGAGGTAGTACTGAAGAGGGTCAATGACTGAGGGCTAGCTACTGACAACATTCGCTGCTGCCAAGGGAAAAAATCTTTCTGTTTTAAAGAGGAAGCTGGGTAGTGCATCACCATGTCTAGTATGCAATGCTTTTTTGACCTTTACTAAATTAGTTGTATATAAACCATGACCTGTATGTATCATAAATGCAGGCAAACATTTACCACACAGGGTGCTTGTGTCTTTATAACACATATAGACTTGCATATATAGCCATATGAATACATATTTATTTTACCTATGACATATTTCACTTTATTGGGTAAATCCCTGTTTTAGCATTTTAAAATGAAGCAGTGTTGACTTGATCGGCCAGAACGGCACCAATAGAGTTGTTCTGGTTGGCTGTGTCACCGGATATTTAGGGTCTGTTAAATATATAGATTATGGGGACAATAGACTGTAACGGCGCCTTAGGAAAGTTATGCTCCATAACTTCAACATAGCTTCTGTGCATGGATTGTGAGTGTCCTGCCAGCAGACATCTAAGTTACTGCCCTGGGATTTAGCTTTCTACACCAAGAACACCAGCCATCTCCACTACAAGTACTAGTGCAATTAGATCATATTATAGGCTAATTGCTTCCCAAATTTTCTTGCTTTGACATTTCTAAGATAGAAAGTATTTTAGTCATGACAATACACAGCAGAATTTTAAACAGGCTGCTTCTAAATGTCCTTAGAGCTAAGCTAAGGGCATCTGGCTAAAGAAAGGGAAGTCAGGATGGGCCTTTTTAGTGCTAAAGTATGTTTTATAGCTTTTCTGACCTATTTGATGTTGGGATGCAGATTTGGTGAATGCTTAGAGCCCTATCCTCCATAGGTATTATGGAATTTGGGAATCTTGTCCTTTGTTCATCATAATAATTTTGATGAACCAGTATAGTTGCTCATTAGAGTTGCTCATAATAAATAGATTACACACTTATAAGCATGTGGCCTGAATTCCCCTCATCTTATGAGAATCTCTTCAGAAAAATGCTTGACCTCCTTGGGTATCAAAGTGAGCTACTGTGGGCACTCTTATCATATTCTTTCTTCCTCTTAATGTATGGGTGGGATTACATCTGTGGAGTAAAAGAATTGGAGGGGATGTGCCATTTTTCTGGTCCAATGACTGAAATTCAAAGATAGGAAAACAGACCCAGAGAAAGAAAATGACTTTCCCACAGTCACATAATGAACTCATGGCAGAACAGTAATTAAATACCAGCTTTCCTAAATTTTAGTTAATGATATTACTATTTATGGAATAGTATCAGACCCATTTATTAGATTTCTGTGAAGTCTTTAAGCCTATTATATACAACAGTACTTCTTACCTTGGCAATCTCAAACCTTCATGTATAAGAAAGGGACAAAATAAATACTATGAAGCAGAAAAGCACTGAGCCCCTGTTTCCTGTGTACTTGTCATCTTCTCTCTGGGTAGGACATTCTTTCCTGCTATGATTTCCATTGTTTTTGACTCAGAAAAATATTAGTCAGGGGACAGAAGATTGAAAAAGGCTCATACTGTATATACAAGGAGACCAAAGAGGTGGCTATACCTGAAACAATAACAGAATTAGAGGCCACAGGGTGTTTTTGGAAAGAGTATGGGCAAAGGAGTTAATTGATGCTGGGTCCAGTTTCCAGGATCAGTCCTAGAAGCAGCCTGTGTCATTTTATAACTTACTTGTGGAAGTTTCTTTACACCTATGAGTCTAAGTGAACACATCTACACCATAGAGAAAATTATCCTTTCCTTAAAGGATCATTTGGAGTAAAAGCAAACGTAAAGCATGTGTCTAGCATCGGAGATGCTCAGTTAATATTAGGTCTGCTCTCACTTTAAGATTTCAGACACGTTGTCAAATCTGTTGTTAATTTTGTTAAATTTACAGTCTTTGATACTTACCAGGGATTCATGGTTAACTTACTGCTTGTTGGGGCCAAAATGTCAGATAGAGTTGAAGGTAATTAAGAAGCTAATAGGTGCCTTCTTACAAAGTCAAGATAGGTATTTTGTCTTTTCAGTTCTTAAATTAACATTTATATTCTAGCTACCTTCTAGGACTAAGCCATGATCAACATGATTATGTTCAAATTTTATTTTATTATATGCTAGGGCATTTTTGTGCTTGCTAGTTTAAAACATATTTTCATATTTAAAAAAATCAGAATTTCAGTCTATGTTTTTAGAAATACTTAACCTGATTCCTGATAACCATATACATTTCTCATACCAAAATAGTATTTTTTCAATCAAGTAAATAGGAAAATAATAATTTAATCACCAAACCGAATGAAAACTTACTCTTACTCAAAAATGCAGTTGTTCAGTTTTATGTAAGTGTAAATTTTGCTCCTTAACCATACTTAGCAAAAACATCAATATGTTGTACATCAGCGCTACACTGATGTAATACTGCCCCCTTTTATTGGAAATGAAAAGCATGCTGGACTTCTGTTTTACATTGTCAATTGCCACAGCTCCTTGTTGTTTATACAATTGATTCAGATATTCTTCGTTGTCTGACAGAATAAGTTCAGACAGAAGATCAATATAGCCATACAACAATAAGTGAAACAGGACTGTGAGCAAATTATTTAGCAATGTGTGTCTGGAACGAATGAGCTCTTTGTATAGCACACAGACTAGTGAGGTTTTGTTATTGCCAAAGGTTACACAGTGTTGTTTAGTCAGGATGACAGTGCTTTTTGGTGAGCAGTTGACTAACATGTTCAGTGCTTTTTTTCTCTGTAACCTGTTCCCAAGAAAACAGCTTGTGCCATGAGAGGTATGAACACATTAAAGATCTTAGAGTAAAGAGACAAATTCTAATTGAGACATCCTCATTTACAAAGCAGAGCAGTAGTTGGTTTGTTTTTTTTTTAAAAAAATTGTACTACTATCAACATCATTACTAGAAGTATTTTTATAATGCTTTTATGAATGAGAAATATTACCACATATAATACTTCCCTTGAACCTTCCCAAACTTGGAGATATAGGCCTTACTACCTTGTTTCTCATATCTAAAAACTAAAACCAGTTCTATTTCACTTTGCTCCAGTATCCCCTCTCCCCGTCACTCATTCATTTCCTACATCTCTGTGAGATTGACAGGGCAATTTTCCCTAAAATCTAAAACAAGACATGCATCTGAGTTTCAAACATCAGTTTTAATGAAGTGACTGTTAAAATCATGGGATAAAGAAGTCTACCTGGATATATATGCTTCATGCATATTTCTTTGACAGGAATAGCTATGTTTATTTTTGCGATAATATTTTTCTAAAGCAATATACACAGATCAAAAATGCTATGAAATTGGAAAAAAGATGTGAGTTTTATTTGTGTTAAATTTTATATTTGAACCAATAACAGTGGGTACTAGGCAGTGCTCTGTATAGGCTTCTGGCTGAATGTAATCATCAAGTTCCTTTCATTTCTGTTGTCAGGGCTACTTGATTGGTTGCCTAGCTACTAGTTTAAGACCTAATTCATAAAAAAACAACAACAAACTTGTTTGGCTCCTTTCTTCTCTGCACATTAAGTGGAAAGAATGGTGAGGATTTATATAGGTTTACAGGGTTCAAGATACTTTGTAGGGGTAGGAATGGGGAAAGGAGCAAATATAAGACTTTTACTCTTGTTTATAAGTGTTTTAAATCAAGAAAATGTCTAGTTAGTGGATGGCTTAGTAAGAGGATTAAAATTTGGTATATCACCTTGTATAAAGAATCACTGGTTTGAGCATATAGGGAACAAACTTATTAATAATGAGGATTTTATAGCTCTAACCTCCCACTATAAGAGGTCCTTCCTAAGCCATAATCCAATCTCGTAATCTTTCTAGATCAGCTGCATTTCTACTCTTTCTGAGCTTAGAACCTGCCCTATTGTCACGGAAACAGGACTTTTCTAGTGAAAAGACAACCAAAATGCAGAGAGAGGTATGTTACAAGTTTGGTGTCAAGTAAGGTGACTCACTGCTGTCATCACTACATGTAAGGACATTCATAAAGTATTTCTGAGAATTCTCAGTCTCCAAGTTAGATGTTTCATCTAGATAGCCTTTAGGATACACTCAATATATTAAACTATTTAAAAATATCTGAGATGCAGAAAATTCAAAGCACATGCTGTTAGGAATATTTCAGTTATTTTAAAAAATCACATTAGAGAAAAATGTATAGTTATGATTCTAAGTTGGCAAAAACACTTTGCAGAAACACTTTTAAAGGTAAGACTTAGACCATTAGATGACAAATCACAGTTTTTAAAAATCCAGTAAAACTTGAACATTAAGTTGGTTTCATTAAAATACAACCTTAGGAAGGTTGAGTAGATTCTAAACTATTCTAAGCTCTTCTCACAAAGAGACTATGTACATCAACATAGAATCTGTCATCCTTTATGTTTCTCAGAGAAACAGAAGGCAGAACTTGAAAACACTCCATATTATTATTATTTTTTTATCTGCATGCCTTTGAGATTTGGATCTACCTGAATTTCCCTAAAAGCTCTAGGGGAAGGATTTGCCTTAGAAGTTATGTGAGCTTCTCTAGACTTTGACATCCCATTTCACTCACACTAGTACACCTTGAAAATTTTCCTCTGGGGCCTTTGTGCTAGGATTTAGGTATCTAAAGTCATCGACTTGTATTCAGAATCATGGAAGGTTGACCACATTATCTCTAAGCCAATCATGATAAATCTTTTCTCCTTGGACATATAAAGTTATGAACTTTTTAATTTTCATGGAATTATAGTAAAAATTCAGCATTCTCTCGGCAGAAACACCATTAGCTGGCAGTGCTTCAATCCACTTTTATAGAAGTGGATTGATTCAGAGCCATAGAGCCCTTCCATATCATTTAGTAGAACCCTTCATTCTGCAGATCAGGAAACTACAGCAGAAAAAGTGATTTGTTCAAATACAGCAACAAAGTATGAGTGGAGTGAGACTGGGACAAGACCCTGGGACCCTGATATTCAGTCCTGTATGTTTTCCAGATTCTAGAATAATGCTTATGTGCTCCTGTGATATTTATGTTCATAACGCTGAAACATCATAAAGTCTTAAAGTGCTAAATTCAGTTGTAGTACTGCTTATATAATAATAATCCTTGTCCATAGTGATGTCAATTATGATACCTATGATGACGTGACTAATCACAATATTTGGTTAAATGGAACATTTAATTCTCCAGACATGCCTGCCTGGCACATAGTAGGCACTCAATATATGACCTGATTTAAGTTGTTACCAGTAACAAAATTTTCTGTATTTGTATTTTATGCAAAAGTTTAGTTTCTTATAACTCAGTTTTTAAAAAGATTTGCTCAAACCTTCAAGAAATGGATGAGATGGATAATACTGTCACTCTTCCTAAGGGTTTCTTTCTTTGCCAGTTGCAGTTTTAGAAAAATGGTAGTAATAACAATCACTAAAATATCAATGTTTTGATTGGAAAGTTCTTTTTCTCTTTTAACTTGTATTATCACATTTAACCCCAATAGCCATCCTTAGAGGTAGGCCATTTATCATTCTTCTTTCACAGATGAGAATGAGATTCATATAACTCAAATTATTTGCTTGCATGGCCTGCGAAGTCCTGTTTTCAAATCTCACATTCTTCCCACAGTATCTGATGGACTTCTCCCTCCTCAATTCCAACCTCTGCCCGTTTGTTCTGGTGAACCCTGACTATAAGCTCTCACAGGCATACAGCTGTCACTCTACATGTGTGTGCGCCTGTGTGAATAAGCCATAGTGTGTGTATGTGTGTGCTTATGGACGTCTTTCTCATTGTTGGGCATAAATCTATGAATGAGTCTACCTGTCTGTGTGACTCTGTCCCTGTGCATTACTGTCTACCTCTGAGTCTGTCAGTCTGTGTATCTGCTTTGTGTGTGTATCTGTCTGCATTTACTTTAGTCTATTTCTGTGGGAATGGATGTCTCCGGTGTGTTTGTCCTGTGCATCTTATGTGTGTGCCTGTGCCTTTTCCTGTAATTTTTTGAATCTGTGTATCTATCTGAATGTGTATCTGGCTTTGTGTGTCTTAAGTACATCTATGGGTCTGAATCTGTGTGTCAGTCATTGGCCTAGATGTATATGTATCTTTCTAACAGTGTAGAAGTGTCTGTCTGTGTCAGACTCTTGACTATATGTTCTACTGTGTTCTCCTTATGGGCTGCTTGGTTATTTTCATTTTCAAGTTGTAGATATAGGGCAGGATGTGGAGAGTATATATCTACACGTAGTTATACTTTATGTGTTATGTCCATCACTGCTTCCCTATCAGATTGTTTTCAATCTGTAGATCTGAGATGAGAAGAAGAGGAAGGAAGAGGGGAGGGCAAGGGAAAGAGTAGAGAACAGGGGGAAGGAGAGTGCAGAGAACTGTGGGCACTTTGGTGGTAGGAAAACTATGGTGACTGCATCTGAGGGGAGAAAACCTACATTGTGAAAAAAGAAACAAGAATGTTTAAAAAAATAACTTAAAAAATGTGCCATTGGTAGCAGTCTGGCAAAAGTTCACTTTTAACTTAGATCCAGCTTACAACCTTTGACAAGGCAACTAAAATTAGAATTTCCCAAATGCCTTTTCCTTTCTGGATAAAAATGCTTGCTTTTATTTTTGGTGCTACCCTGATTTTCCCTTTATATCATTTTATAAATTATAGCAACAGGAATGGGTCTTAAGTCACACAAAGGGTGTCTTGTAAAATGTATTGCCCAGTAGCTTTCGTTCACTGTGTCTTTTTGGCCAAGAGTACCCTGCAGTTTACAACAAAGATCACTCTAAATTTTTTTCCTTCCCATATGGAAGATCAGTGTAAATTTATGAAAAGAGAAACCATAATTTGGAGTCCTTTTGACTATGTTGATTTAAAATGTCAATATTAAAATTAATTTTACCATAAATTAGGGATAAAGAAAATAGGGATAAGAAGATAAGCATCTTTTATAGTTTAAAGAAATACTGTAGTGAACTCATTAAAAATCATTTGAGATTATCAATATCTTTCTATTCTTTTAAGAAGATGAATTCTCTCCTGCAAAGGAAGTTGGTAGCAATTTAGTCTTTCTTATTCTTGACCTTTGATTTGATGTGTTAACATTGGTAATGGAGAAGGCCCTTTGAAATTAGTCATATCTGGGTCCAAAACTCAGTTTCACAGACAAATAGGTGAATTTTTCACTTCAGTGACACTTGTATTACAAACTGTGTCGTCTGGGGCCAGTTACTTTCCCTTGCCTGTGCTTACTCACTTAGGAGGAGGAAATAATAAACATATTCTCTATGGTTGTGAGAAGAAGAAATAATATACATGAAGCATGGTAGATGAAACATATTCTTCTGGCTTCCCTATTGTTGTTTACAACCATATGACAACAGGATGTTAATAGGAAGAGCTCACCACCTGGGGTATAGGGCTTATGTTAGATGCTTGGCATTCAAAAAAAAAAAAAAATACTGACAAAGTCCCTTTCTGCCCTGAGGAGGAGAATATAGTCTTATTTGAGAGATAAGATAGATACACAAAAGGGGATCTGACTCTGTGGGGTCCAAATGCCATATGAGAGAAATGAGCCCCAAAGGTAATTAAGCTCTTGTAGATCAAAGGAGACCTTGCTGATCGATGGCTGACTTGGAAAGAGAGCATGTTCTGTGGAGTAGGAAAGACTTAAATGCCTCAAAGAATGCACAGGCAGAGAAGAGATGCAGAGAGCAATGACCAGGCAGGGTCAGAGCATGAGCTTAGATGGAACATGGGACTCGTATTAGAAGTAATGGCAGAATCTATGGAAACCTTGATTGCCAGGTTAAGAAATTCAGCCCAGAGTGTGTGTGTTTGTGTGTGTGTGTGTGTGTGTGTGTGTGTGTGTGTGTGTGTGTAGTGAGAGAGAGAGAGAGAGAAAGAGAGAGAGGGAGAGGAGAGAGAGAGAGAGAGAGAGAGAGAGAGAGAGAGAGAGAGAGAGAGAGAGAGAGAGAGAAAGAGAGAGAAAGCGAGAGTAAGCAGATAAAAGAGACCGACAGACAGAATGATATTAGTGGTGAATAAGATAAATTGAATATATTTATATAAATAAGTGGCAGAAAGTAACCTGTTTGTTACATAGAAATTATAGAAGCAACTCTTCTTAGTGGGAAAATCTTAGGGTGGTATAGAATTATAAATACAGGGCATCCCTGGTGGTGTAAAGTGTTACGCTATCACTGTTGCAGCCTGAATTCAATCCCCAGCCAGAAGCTGACCCACATGGTGCTGCAGACCTCTCCTGTCTCATCTGCTGCTCCCCTCAGCAGTGTATTTGGGTAGCTCTGCCTGTTCTGCACCTCTGGTCCATATTCTTTAAAAAATAATTATAAATCCAGTTTAAATTTTGAAATAATTAACACTGATGTATAGATATTTATGAATGATAAATACTTTTGTTTAAAATTTTCATGTGATTTTATAAAAGTCCTATGAGAGAGCAATTATTGTTATCCATCTTCATCTTCCATTACTGTTTAAAAGAAAAAAAACCACACTGAGAACTCATGTAGTTATTAAAGGTTAAAATACCAACTCTCCTCTATATCAATTCAATTATTTCCACTGCAACATACTCTTAGGTTACTATTACTGGTAGCTTGAAAGAAGAACCCCTGTCTTATTCTTTGCTGTTTCCCCAACCATGAGTCAAAGATGCTCAGTCATTCTTCATTGCTTGCTTGCTTCTAATTAGAGGCCAGGCTTTGGAAGAAGTTGTTACTCTTATGGGGATAAAAAAGTTATTTTCGTCTGAGCCAGTCTATGAATTTGTATGTTTCTAGCCTTCCTTAGACAGAAGAAATTCATATTATTGGAGAGTTGCCTCTTACCTTTGAAAAATTATGAAGTCTTTTTCAACTGTCCCAAATTACTCTGTCTTGCTGCAACTTCCTCTTCTGTGTTCTGTGACGTTGTTGTTCAGTGTCCTCTGTCTGTACTTCTCTGATGCTGCTTCTTACTGTGTATGAGAGTATATTTGTCTTCTTCCCTCTCTCCCATCCTAATCTCCTTCTTACCCTCTCTCCACCTCTCTCCAGTCCCCCATGCCTGTACCCCCTTCCTTTTCATCTTTTCATTTTTCCCCCTCCCTCCCTCCCTTCTTTCACTTTATTATCTCCAACTCTCATTGCAATCTTGCAGCCCACTGCTGTCAGGGTACAGCCTCTGACCACATACAAAGATTTTCCTCCAGGTTCTTATAGTTGCAAGGGGCAGCTGCTGCCTCTGCTCTCTTCTATGGCAAGGCTCTAATATGTGTAATTCTTGCATTCATCAAGGCTGCTCCTCTGTAACAGGAGCTCCTGAGTACGCACACCCCCCAATCATCAATCCTTGAACCTCTAAAACTTTGCGTAAGAATGAACCATATAAGAAGGAGGCAGTATAGCACAGGGGTGCTTAGAGAAAACCAGTACAAATTTATTCAGAATTCACTACTGGTTTTATTTATTTAAATGGCAATGTAGTAAAGTCTTAGACTTTAATAACCTCAGGAAGTTAAATTTATAAAATACTGACTTTGAAGGCTTTGGAAGCCAGTTTGGATGCTGATCCCTGACTTCATGACCTGTAACCTAAAATAGAGTCACATCACATAAATTAAGCTGTCCAGAAGAGTAAAAGAAATTTAATTGGTGTTTTAAATCCAAATACCTGTCTTCTAGGTCTACCTTGGACTCTTGCTATCTATGTGAGCTGGGAAAGTCTTATCTGAGTGAGCCTCAACATATTCTATAAAGTTAGGATGGTTATACTTTACAAATGAGATAAGTGTGTGAAAGACTTTCTAATATATAAGATGCTGCTGGTCACCAAGACTAAAGTGTGTCATGTTTATTGTGTGAGGAGCAGGGTAACTGAGCCAGTGACTGCCACTTGGTCAGGAGGTTTTATGCTGTGTGCCTCCTGCCTCCTGTTTTATTAAAACGAGGTGGATTCAAAGCTGCCTTTGGCTGATAGCATAAATAAGTAGCATGTCATCACTTTTCTTTTCCATAAATAAAACATTTTTTGTTTGTTTGTTTATCATCTTTGTGGGTGGTGGTGGGAAGGAGAGGATGTAGAAAGGAAGTGAAATATATTTGAAGTGAATCAGGTCTGTTGTGCCAAAAGTTTCTGGAGTTTATAGGAAGCATTTATTTTTTTTTCTCAAAGTATTAGCTGAGGATGAATAATTAGCTAAATGTAGATGGATTTACTGATCACCACAATATAGTCAGATAACAGCACTGTGAGAGTTAATGAATTTCACCTGACTTGGGGCAGGCTGGTTTTCCAGAATCATTTCTGCAAACACATAATTTTAAAAGGTATCTTAATGAGAGCAACATTATTATAGTTGATGTGTGAGGGTATTCTTCATAGTGATTTATCTTCAAGTAGGAAACTATACTAAAGATGAAGTTTGCAGTCAGATTGACTTATCCAGAAGGAAAAGAATATAGCTGTTTAGAACAAAAGATAATTATTCTTAAAATGAAGTGTGAAGGGGGAGTGCTGTAAATATATTAGTTGTTTTCATGGGAAAACTAATATTTCAAACCAAACAGTTCCTAAATATATTATGTTTACATCAAGACTTGTTTGTTTATTTGTTCTGAGCAATCTGATAATCTAACCCTTCATATCATGTTACCAAAAAGAGAACATGGTCTACAACTGGAAGCCTGATGTAAGTTATAGTTTTTGATCTGCTAGTCCTGATAGAGGCCAGAACACTGGCCAGCCCCATCAGTAACATTTTTTGCTGTTCTGTTATTTCAACTATGGAAAACTAAAATTTTGACCATAATAAAAATCTGAATGTAATTTTTGTTTAAACAGTGAAGAGTTAGTTTTTTAAATTTATACCTTTGTTTCACATATATTCAGTAGAAATAAATAAGTGCTGTAATCTTAAAACTTTTGTTATGTTGCATAGTTGTTATACTCATGATTTTCTTTTAATAACTCATTAATTGGTCTGAAAATACCATTAAAAGTTCTTCAGAGATTTCAAAACCTCGCTACATATAATGTTCATATAGAAAGTTATTTGATCCATGAATAACTGTTTTTTTTTTCTTTGAGACTGCACATTAACTCTCACTAGACAGTTGTTGGGACTTAGAGAACAATCTCTGCCTTCTACCCTGTTCTGTTCCCAAATCTTTCTTTCTCTAGACAGGCGATGGTGGAGAGGGACAAAGAGAGCAGCTAGCTTAGCTTTAGAAATAAATATCTACTTGTTTATTGATGGTTCAGTAAGAGAACTTTTGGAGGTGTTACTTTTATTTTATCTAGAAATTTATTAATTAATTACTTTTTTATTGAAGTGGCATTGCATTGTAGTATAATATAAGTTTCGGTATGCATCATTGAAAATCAACATATGTATATACTACTAAGTACCATCCTTCATTCTGCGAGGAAGTATTTTAACTACATTGAAACCCTTGTTTTTTAGAACAGGAAATGAAATTCCAAATTTGAAATTATTTTACTACTTCATTTCCAAATTTGATATGCAAGACTGAATTCTAATTTATTAATTAAAAAATATAGCTTCAAAGCTGTTATTATCTTGATATTTAAATTGTCTGTTGAAACAGAAAGCTGAAAATCACTTTCTGAGTGTTTGAGAAATAAAGTGCTTTCTCTAGCCTCACTGTTATGACCT
Organism: Scalopus aquaticus; assembly: GCA_004024925.1. Classification (NCBI taxonomy): domain Eukaryota; kingdom Metazoa; phylum Chordata; class Mammalia; order Eulipotyphla; family Talpidae; genus Scalopus; species Scalopus aquaticus. The sequence continues at coordinate 27,864 of PVIJ01002121.1, forward strand.
ATAATATACTGCATTTCATTGTCTGATTTCTGAATGTGAAGATGGCAACCTTACCCTTCACCCACCAAGACATAATAACAAATAAAAAGCTCTACCCAAATTCACTTTAAATGAAAAATATTTCAAGTTTGTGCCATATAAAGTCAGCTGTGAAAAGTAAGTGATTTTTTTCCATATGTGGACACAGTGGAAAAGAACAATGAGCATTTGCACCCATCCTCCTGTGTGCCGACTCTGATGACGATTGGACAATACGTGGCAAGCACATACCTCATTTACATCATATGCATAATGTACTCTATCTGGGATATTAGCTTCTCAGGGTTGTCAGTGTTGCCTAACACACACAACGATCAGCACATTTTTTGAAGCTGCAATAATCAGAGGAATGCAGCAATGATGTGGGAAATAACGTGGCCTAATGACGTACCCATCATTGTTCTGTTGTCATCCTTCCTAACCAGTTCCGGTGCCCTCAGAGTCTAATTAAAGGGCCATGAATTTAAGAAAGTAAAACCTGGAACTGGGTGCAAGAATAATGCATCTGTTCTGAGCTCCACATTCAAAATAGAAGGGAAAATACTGACTACATAATGAACAAACTGCCCCGAAAGCTTTGTGGGTCTATGCATCTGCTTATGTAATCTCCAAACAAGATGTGCAGGCTTTTATAAATGAGTCTAGCCTCATTTAATCTCAAGTAAGCACTAAGTTACAAAATAGTCAAATATAGGAAATTAACTAAATCTTAAAAATATGCAAAATATACGTTCCTAATAAAATGTTGGCTGCTATGTTAATAGCATGCTGTTTACAACATTTATTCTTAGTATGTTAACCTTTTCATGGTTTTCACACATTTCCTAAAAGATATTCATCTCATAGCAGTTTTTTACCCATTTGTTCAAGATTTTAGCAAGAGTTCAATACTGCAAGTATTTTACAAAGCAGTTTGCATGTTCCTGTTCTATAATGGTTTGCAGTATTCCCAAATAACTCTTACACATGAGTTCAATAAATAATTGGAAGCCCAGATGTTTGAAACGGATATAGCAGATACACTGTCGCTGTATTTTAAGTACAGCTACTTTCCCTTTGTCCTCTCATCAACTTCACAGCATTGCACTCTGCCATTTTCAGTTCTTTTCTAATTAAACCTTGGATGAACATTTGGCTTGTATGTGTCCCCACACGTGCCTTTCTCAAATGCAGTGTGTGGAGGCATCTTGTTATTGTTGCTGACTTGAGACATTCCAAGGGAGAATTTTACTTCTTCAAACTGAACTGGAGCATTCTTTGTCCCTTCAGTTCACCTCCATATAAAGAAATTGCTCATACTGAGAGATGATTTGCCACTTCATAAAACCAGAAATTCTGACTGTATTCATTTTTGCGCCCCTCTCTAATGTCACTAAAGCCGGCTCCTGTTCGGTGTTCGATAAAAAATTATATTAGGGGTCAGTCAAAAAGAACTTCTTGACGACTTTAAAATATAGCTGCCAATTTTCAGCAACTCAAAGAAATGTGAGGAAAATTCAAATTTTATTTATAACAACTGTAGGTTATTAAATTTAAATTTTGGTTGATAGATGCAACCTCCTCCCTATGCAGTTTTTCACTATATGACTAAAAATGATTCTTTCTAACTTCTATGTCTTGATTTTTTCCTCTTTGAAATGATTGCATTAATTTCTGGCAAGTGCTGTAACATTATCAGAGAAAAGTTGTTGTTTTAGTTCTTTTAAAAGATGGAAGAATATTATGGCTACATTTGGGAATTTTTAATTTGTATCTTATTTAGTCTGGTGTGCAATGTGACACCAGTTAATTGTACGTTATTTTGTGGTAACTACATGTTAACTCTGTTGGAAGTAATGGTAATTATACTGTAATTGATATCAGTTCTCCCACATCTTTGGGAAACCATACAATTAACACATATCACCACAGTTGGACACTATCTTTTGTCCTTTGTAGTGGTGCCATGCTGGAGTACTATTTTGAAGCGGGTCCTAAATGTTTTCTTTTTAGACTCATTTAAAAATTTTCCATTTTAAAATTATTTTTTAATTTTTATGAAATTAAAATATTTTCTAATTTTTAGTTTTACTTAATCTGAAAGAAAGTCTTGGGTTATTTTATTTGAAAAGTCATTTGTGATTTCCCTTGACTGCCATTTTCCTAGAAAGAGTAGAATATACAAAGTCTAGATACCAAGGAGTTATTTTTTTCTGAAGACAGATCCTCTTCTTAGGATAATTTTTGTATTTATATTACTTTTCTTTCAGACAAAAAGAGGGTGTATTCTGTGCTAACGTCATCATGATGAGTGCCAAACTGGGGATATAGTGGCAGGTTTATACCAAATTCAGATGAAAATGTTTCCTTCTGATTTTGCCCACTTCTCCTTTGCCCTCCCCTGCCTTTCTGTCCCTTCCCTTCTGTGATATCTGTGGTGATTATGAAGTTTCTGAATTAGCAAATAAATGTTTTGGTTAAGTGTGGTCATAGTTTGATAGGCTTACTTGACAAATGAATTATCTTTGAGTGATTTCCTTGAGAATATGAATAATTGCTCAGAATTTTTTATCACTTGAAAAAGTGATTTTACTAGTCTAGTGCCTGCTGTAGTGCAGGGAGCAAGAAATTCAAGTGTTACAGCATCATAAGATTTCAGAAACGGAAAAAGCCATAGAGATAAGTTAGCTCAGTTCCTATTTTACAGCTAAAGTAATCAGGGGCCAGCATAATTTGTCAAGAGCACATATTATGCAGAGTAGTTCAGTGAAAGTGCATTGGACAGAATCTGGAGACTAACAGATTGTTCTGGATCTGTCACTGCAGAATGCAGACTTGAGGTAAGTATCCTCCTCTCCTTGGTCTCTGTGTTCTCTGAGTGAAGAGACCTTTACATTTTCTCTAAAACTTTCTCATGCCCCCTGTTTTTAAAAAAGATATATGTTATTTTTGTAGCACACATATTTCTTTAAATTATAGGAAAATCTCTTAGGAAATCTGATATATTTATAGATCTCATAAATTAAAACTAAATGTATGGTGGCAATACCTCACATTTATTCCTTTTCTGTATTTATATTTCTAAGAAAAAAATCTCAAATTTTTCAGTTTGCTAGTTAAACTTTAAATGGAAGGTAGATTTTTGTAGAAAATACTCATTCTTGTCTTTAATGTCTTCAACTTGAATAAGCTGCACCAGTGTTTCCAGAATCATTTTAAGTATACATTGTAAATTAAATAGTTATCTGAAATCAAGTACCTAGCTTTTAGACAAATATAATTCCCAAGATAACTTTTTAGACAAAGACATTTGCTTAACTGGTCATTAATTTTATTATGACTGACACTCTTTGTTCATAGGATAAATGTTAGAACAACAAAATCTTACTGGAGGTTTAAGTGGAGAGAGAATTCTCTAGTTTTTAAAATCGTATGCTCGGTTTTAATAGGCATTCAAATAATTTTACAATGAAACTTTTGGTGAACTTGTTGCTGAAACAAATAGTTAATCAGAGAATATTCAGGAACAAATATGCATCATGCCTCTGTACATGAATAGAAAGTTTGAAACCACATATAAGTAGGTGTTGGGCTGCCACACAACTGAATTTGCTTAAATCTGAACACTTTATAACTCTAGTTGGGAGTTGCAAACTTATAAATAACCTTACAATTGGTTAAAGCCATATTAAAACCATATGAATGAGACAGAAAAGCATTTGGTTAAAGGGATTCAGTTAGCACTATAACCGTGATGAAACTAATTTACTCTGTGACTCCCAAGTCTAAGAAGATCTCATACTTTTCAGAGTTAATGTTAGTTTATCATTTATCTTCTTATGGTTAGTGACAAGAATCTAAGTGTATGTTATAAGAGATATACAGGATGTTGTCCTTGCCAGGGATGTGGCGAGATAACTTGATTAGTTTGGTATACTCCAAATCTTGAGGGAAACTTGTTGACTTGTACATCTTTTGAAAATGTTTTTGAAAACTCCATAAATACACCTACAAGAAGCTCTGCAGACATTTGTTCATTTCAGCCTTCAGCAGGCATGAGTTTCTTTTGGGTTTTACAGGGATCAGTTCTAGTTGGAGATGGAAAGGATCAGGAGACACTTTCCCTCTCCCAAGGAGCTTAGGATCTGTCAACATTTATCTATATTCTAAAAGATGATCTAAACAACTATGTCAGTCTTTGCTGATTCTGTGTCATACCTCAAGTGAATCAAAAATCTGAAAACTTTATCTTAAAATCTGAAAACTTTTTCTTCAGCATTACAAGTCTTCCTTCCCTTAAATGAGAGCTTCCTCATATTCCTCCTCTAAGTGAAGCCATTTGATATTTTTCTCTTTCCTTCTGCCTTATTTCGTTGAGCGTGATCTCTTCTAGTTCCATCCATGTTGCTGCAAATTGCATGAGTTTATCTTTTTTTATTTCTGTATAGTGTTCCATTGTGTATATGTACCATATCTTCTTGATCCAGTCATCTATTTGGGGGCATCTGGGTTGTTTCCATATCTTAGCTAACTGGGTGGCTTAAACAGAATATTTTTTCCTCACAACTCTGGAGACTAGGATTCAAAGGTTAAGGTGCCAATAGGACTGGTGTCTCCTGACTCTTCCTCCTTGGCTTACAGATGATTAACTTCTCTGTGTCCTCTCATGTTCTTTCCTCTGTGAGCATACATCCCAGATGTTTCCCCAGATGAACCAATTGTATCTTTAAAAAAAAAAAATGCTAAGGACATCAGTAGGTTGGATTAGGGACCATCCTCAAGGTCTCATTTTAACTTAGTCACCTCTTTAAAGGCCCTGTCTTCAACACAGTCACATTCTAAAGTACTTGGGCTAGAGCTTAGCATATGAATTTAAGAGGACACAGTTCATCACATAAACATGATATATAAAGATATATGTAAACATCTAAGACTGGGTATTTCCAAACTCATGTGAAATTTTCTTTGAGATTACAGTAAATATGGAACCCCCTTGATCAAATGCTCTATGTCTCTGTTTATGTGGTTTCATCCTTATCTTTTCTAGAGATGTTGTTTCTTTAGGTACTCTAAATTTCTCTGAAGTTAATATACTTTTGTTCTATTTTCCTTTCATAAAAGAATGGCATTATTAATCCAAGGGTGAATGCTAATGATGGTTTGCAAATCATTGAGTACATAAGGCTATTTGAGTGGTGGTTGTGGTCAAGATTCTAGGAAAGATTCTTTTTTCTGAATCCTTTGAAATAATAACAACTAGGTAGACTTCCTGTATCTCAGTACTAGGCCAACCCTGACCAAGAGACTACCCTGTCATTCAACTTAAATATCTACCTTTGTATTTATCTAATATTTAAATCATCTATATTTCACTTTCAAAAAAGATTTGACAATTTAATTTTACTTAAAAGTAAATTTAAGATTAAAAAGAGGGACATAATTTTACCAGGATTATTAAAGATTTAGCAATGAAGATGTCTAGCATGTGCCAAAATTGTGAAAGGATAAAAAATATTTATGATGTAAAGATAGTAAGGCAATGACACTGCACCTTAAGGATTAAGTTGAGGAGACATGTAAGTAGATATGTAAACCAATAATTGTGCTACATCTTTTCATAAATGTGGCATAGTGATGAAATAAAAGAAGGGTGATAACTTCTGCCTAGAGAGGATAAAAGGCAGTTAACAAAGGATTTTGTGCAGAAGAAATGCTTTAATTAAATAAAAAAAAAGACTAATTTTATGTCATCAGAAAAGGAAGAGCATTCTAGAAAAGAGGAATGGTATAGGAAAAATACACAAGGGCCTAAAATATCACCAGTTTTTTTTAGGAAACTCCAAGAAGTTCAATCTTATTGAAAGAGGGGATCCAAACTGGAATGAAGCTGATGAGGGGAATAGGAGTTAGATCATAAAAGGTTATACAGCTGTACAGAGAAGTTTGGTTCTCTTCATGCAAGTGATAGGTAACATTGAGGGCTTAGAGATACAGAGTAGCAGGATCCAGGCACTACATGGTTACTTAGGTTGAGATTTAAATTTAGTTCTGAGATGCTTAGCAGCCACAACAAAAAGAAAAGCAACTATAGTTTTGTAGTCCCTGTTGTCGATATAGGAGACTAGACATTGGACTTTAGATCAGGACACAATCTTCATTAGTATTTAGCATTGAAATATTTAGCAAATACTAAATATCTTTAACAGAAGAGGATATTTTATGATTTGCTTATTTTTGCAAAACACTCACACATATAATCTCTTATTTAATCATCACAACTCTACAGCACGAGCATTTGCGGATCCATTTTACAAATGAAAAAACAGGCTCAGAGAAATCACACGGTAATTAAGTTGTAGAGTTATGATTCTAAATTCACCTCAGCACAAATACCTATCTAAATTTTGGTTAAGTGACTGAAATAAAATACAAAAAATCCTTTTTAGCCTCAACTTCTCTTGTAATTCTAATAGCAATAATAAAATTTTTCTTACAGTATTGGTGTGAAGGTTAAAGGATATACTCTGGAAAACACTTTGCACATAATATATAGTCAATAAGTGACTCTTTCTCCTACTTCAACCCAGTGGGTATTGGATAATGCTATGGGAGCAAACACAGTTGGAAAACTTAGGCCTTAACTAACTCATGAGTTTCTACTGCCATTTTGGTATTAAAGGAATACTAAAAGCTAGACAAGTTAATAGTTTTAGCCAACAAAATATTATTTAATAACGAGACTCAGTAGTGTCTGGGGCCATCAAAATAGCACTGTGAACCTAAATCCCAGTGCCTCCAAAATACTCCTTCTAAAAAAGAATCATCTTTTTAAAATTAATGTAGTCAGTTTCCAATGTAAAGCTTATATTTTTGATCCTTCAGTAAATTACTAAATGCATAACAAAGGATATAATATGAAGGCTTATAAGTTGTTAGAACTTGTTAAAAAAGAAACCAAATGTGTGCTTAAGTAGGATTTCTTGAAAACCATATCATGGCAAGTTATGTTCAAAGCAAGGAATTAGAGCCTATCTTCCAAAGTTAGGACACACACTCTCTTTCAACATTATGCTGTGCATTATTCTGATTTTTTTTTGGGGGTGTGTGTGTGTGTTCTGTTTTTTAAGCCAAGCATTCATGGTAGGTTGTGTTCTCTTTTGCCAGTGTTTATAGACTTCACAAAGATGCAAGTGTTAAGCTACAGAAATTCAAGTTAGATTCAGAAACCTCTTTTTCATATTGTTATATAATCAAATTGGATTCTTCTTTTATGTTCTAAAATTGTTTACTTCTCTCTTTCATAAAATATTTGAGATATTTTTCTGTATTTTCATGTTTTAAAGATTTGTTTTATTTATTTTCATACAAGAACTGGGGTATAGGCCAGAGGTGCAGGGGGTGGAGGATTCGCCAGAGACAGAGTGGGGAGCAGAACAGGTAGATTTACTGAAATACAGTGCTGAGGGGAGCAGCAGGCAAGACAGGAGAGGTCTGTTGTTCCATGTGGGTTAGCACCCTGGCTGGGGATTGAACTGGTGTTGCAGTGGCTGGCGATAGCTTCATAGTGCTGAGACTTAACCCCTTGCACCACCAGGGAGGCCCTCTATATTTTCATGTTTTGATTATTCCTGCCCAAAGAGATATCACCAATTCTGTGTGGAATGCTGAACAAAAACATCTTTCACGAACTTGAAATATTAGAAAATTGGTAGCTCTCAATACTTTTGGACACTCTCTTATGAAGGGTGTTTTTGACTTACGTGGATAAATAAAATATAAGGCCTTGTAAAAATCTGCAAGTATTTATGGACACTAGTACTGAATTCCGTATAAGATATATAGAAAGAGAGTAAGAGGCAATCCCTCTCTTGAAAAATCATTTGTTGATACTGATGGAGATTGTGGTGCGTATGGACCAAAGTTCAATTCTTTAACTCAGTAAATGGCTAGGGCCTAATTTTATAGGGAAGATGAAGAATGTGTGTATATCATAAAGTAGTCAGATGCCTTTTCAATATGGATAGGACATGGCGAAGAAGAAGAAGAAGGGAGCATTATTCTAGCAGCCACGTGGAAGAGGAAGCAGACATGATCATGGCATTATCATGGGAAGACACATTATTATCTGAGCAGAAGATGTATGATGGGACAATTAAAGGAAATCAAATTTAAAAAGACCTGTGGGTATGAAGGACCTTGAAAGCAAAGTAGAAGAGTGAATGGAATGCAATAAAAAACAGTAAGCCATGAAAGGCTTTAAATCCAAGACATGAAGTAGAACTCTGTGAGGAGTGTGATAGACTGGGAGGGCAGTGTCACAGATCATGCAGACCAGAAGGAGGCTGCAGAGGTGACATAGGAGTGCAGGGCATTAGTGGTGACTTGACAGAAAGGTATGGCCAGAAGGGGCCAGTGCAAGAGGCTCTGTGAAAGAATCCGCCAACCTGAATGTGGAACAGCATAGGAGAGCAAGGAAAGCAGCGAGACAGTGTTTTATAGAATAGTATTGACCAGTAGGTATTGACCTGAACAGAGGAGAGAAAGGGACATGAGGTAAAGGGAAAGCTGCTTTTTCAGGGAAGTCTTCATTTTTAGTTTAGGAAAGTATTTTCCTGCCCTGGAGAGACATTAATGCTTGGAGCTGGGATGAAACAAGACTTCTTTTGGGTTGTACTCAGTAACTGAGACAGAGTTGAAACTTTGAGGATAGATAATGGTTCAGAATATTGTGTCACTTTGGAGAGACTATCTATTCATAATGCATTTTTTTGTTATTTCTCTTCGAAAACTCTGCTTCAGGAATACACAAATATATGACTGGTGGTGCTGCAGTATTAACTTTCCCTACAAAATTCCTTGTTATTACACATTTGAAAGATATTTTAAACTCTTTAATATTTAAATATGTATTATAAGATATAACAACAGGATTCTTAGTTACTTAAAAAAGATTCATGCCAAAATTCCACTTAGGAGATAGGTGGTTTTAAATTTGTGATTATATGAGCTTAGAAATTTCTATTTACTATCATATATCTGTATAAAATGTATATGTATTTGTATAAAATGCATACACAAATACCCTAAAAGCAGGACATTTGAGAGCCAGTGTAGAGTATCTTAATTATAATGGTATGATATATTTTACATGTGAAAGTAACAGGAGATAATTCTTTTTTACCATTTAAACTGAAATATGACTAATGGCCCCTTGGGTTTATGTTCTGTGACTGCTCTGAATGACCCCATATTCAGACGTTCTTTAGAAAAAGGCTTTGACTAAAGGTTGGCAAAATACCTCTTATTTAGACCACTGGAATAAAATACATCACATCATCGTCCAGTCACGCATACCTGTCAAATGAAATGTATTTGTAAAGCAACAAATAAAAATCCTCTCTCGGTATGTACCATTTTCCACTTCAGTGTGTGGAAAGGGGGACTATGTTGAAATAATCTGTGACATGGTATAAACTGGTCAGTCTTGGTCACCCAGGAAGGAAGGTGCCCAGAGCATTATTGCATTTCATGTGCTGTTTCTCAGGAGATGGCTGCAGTTAGTCATCTTGCATATGGTTTGAAAAAGACTTGTCTCACTGGCAAGCAAACTGTTATTTAAGTACACAATCCACTCTACTACTGAAACAGTTTTGCCAAACTTATCCAAGTATTCTCACATGCTTAAAGATGGTATAAATATCATTTATTGCTAGCAGTTTTCTTCAGACTATATGGAATGTCTTCCTGCTGCCTGATCTAAGTGTCCCAGTTTACATTATGGTCTTTACTGCCTCTGTTTGATGGAGTGATCAGTAAAAATTTAATGACACTATAAAATAATAAAAATGTCATTAATTTACCACGGATCTTGGATGCAGTGGTTGTAAAGTTACATTAATAAACAGAATATTTTTTACAACAAAAAGCATTGTTACGTGGGAACATATAAATAACACACATAAATTTAAGAGCAATTTTACTGTTAGCACACACATTATTATGGAATAGCCAATAAGTGTATAAAACATAGTATATAAAATTTTATTAAAATATACTGTGCACATCAAAAATTCAGCTTTTATCTAAGTGCAAAGAAAAGCCATTATTGTGTGCTTACTGTTTCATTGCTGTTCTTTCCCCATATCACAATTTTACATTTGTTGCCAGTAAGAGTAAGTTGATTTTTTTCCCCTAGATGAAAACAAACCTCTGTTCCTTTAGTTACCCCAAATCCATTCTCTCTCTCCACTGATGCAAAGACAAAAATCGATCCATCTTGCCATGGTAGGGAAGGAAAAGTTGCTAATTCAATGCAAAGTTAAAAGTAATGCCTGAGGAGTTGAATGGTTTGTTCAGTGACTCTGGAAATAAGGGATAATAATGCAGCAGTCTATCTGTCACCAGTGAGGCTGCCCCATCATTGACTCCGATAATATGTGAAGATGATGGATGCCACCGTCTTGTGGCTTGTAACATTTAACATTCATCAGCTCTCACTAAAGGGGGCTTTATCATTTAAATATCTTTATTTAATATGCAACATCTACCTCATACATCATCATTTCAAAGCACTTAGAGAGCCAACAGTGCTACAACACAGCAGAGTTGACTTTAATTGTGTTCAATAACTTTTATGTTGCCTGAGTGTGTGACTGACAATTGCATGAGTTAAAGCATCTGATCACATCCCTGCCTGTAAAATAAACATTTCACTGTTGACACATAGATGGGGAAATTTTCTTGAAGGGGGTGTTGAGATCAAGTTTTGGTTGAGATATTTTGTTCAAATGTATCTTACTTGGGAGCTATGTATTTTGGGAGAGCTAGCTCAAGTATGTGGAAAAATTTTGAGTTAAGACCTTGCCACCACCCACAGTCTAGATTTGTTACGTATAGGGGCATACCCATTGATACTCAGTGGCTAGAAGTTGAAGCCTTTTGGGATTAAAGTGTCTTTGAACTTCTCTCTATGCCCATGTCCACATCCTGTGTTTACACGGCCCATGTTCAACCTCACTGGTAAAATCTTTGCTTAGCTCAGCTGCTCAGATCTGACTTGTAGACATCAGGCCCTCTTATCTTATGGTTATGTGGCTGGCAAATAAATATTCTGAACTATTCTTTGAAGAGAAGAAGAAAATCTTCTGGGAGACTAGGTGGAGAATTCATATGAAAGGGCATGGTTTTGCAGGGTCCATCTTTAATCGCAAACACAAGTGCTTCATATTACCAAATCCAAAATGTAGCCCAATACCCAAAACAATTTTTATCCTTGCATTTATTTCTGCCTATTTAGCAAGTGTTTCGTGGGATATTCTTCCTTGACTTCTACTCTGTCAAAATATTGATATTTTATAAGGAAAGTATCTCTGCAGAAGGGTTTTTTTTTCAATGAAGTCAAAGAAATGTATGACTTCAAAGACACTGTGAATGTGTTGTTGAATGTTCTGAATGTTTTTTTGTTATGATTAAAAACAAGCTGATACTACTGAATTGTGAGTGCACTTCATTTTTTATAAAAGAAAAGATATTATCATCATGTAAGCTTTGTTGTCTTAGGATTTTACAAACCATGGCATGTAATTTTCCCTCTTCTCCTTCCTTGTCAAAATATTGATATTCTTTCAGGAACTTTTTTTTTTTAACTGAGAATATTTTCCGGTAAAATCAAAGAGAATGAATGACTAGAAAGATACTTGAAATATGCATATTGATAGGTAACACGGTCTGTTGATTTTCAGAGAAAGTTGTTTTTCCCCCCATGAAAATACAGTTAAAGGTTGTTCTTCCAAGAAGATTGCAGGTGTCACATCAAAACTCCTTTTGCATTTAACATAGGGAATGCATTCACATGCAAATATTTGAAAGGCAAAACAATGTGATAAAACAAAGGTTGAATATTTTGCTTTCCCTGGTACTACTCATCTTCACTTTAATTCCTTTTCTTTACATCATGACAACCAAAAGTGCTACTCAAAAATAGAAATTGTCTGATTAAAAGCAGCTGTTCCTCCCACCCCCACCCCGCCCCATGTGTGAAACTCCCACATGGCTTGTGGTTGCTTTTCTGTCGTGGCCTGCATCTGGGTTAATTTGTTCTCGTGCAGCAGTGTTTTCACATAAGATGATATTGGGGAACCATACCTAATTTGCTTTTTATTTCCATTCTGTTATTTTATAAGTGTCATATTTCGGAGGTTTCTCAACATACCATTATTGTAACTATTTAGTATTACCCAGTTGGGGGAATTCATGATAATAATTTTGTTGCAAATCTTTTATAGAATAGTGCTGGATTAAAGCAAGGTTTATGCTGTGTTTTCTTCCAACACGATTTCAACATATTCCATGATGAAGGGGAACTAGAAGACTTCCTGCACAATTTGACTGATGGGAATTAATTATAGAAATATAATGATATTCAAAAATAATCATATTAGAAAGCACAAATGTAGTGAGACTGTACAAATGAGACACAGCCTCTATCAAGTAATTGTATGTTTGCTCTTTAAGAATATTTCCAAGTTTCTAAACATCTTACAGAAGAGAACACTGAGAGTATTTCCATCTAATGCCGAACATGCTCAGTACAGAACTAGGTCATTGAACAATAGACTGAACAGCAATCAGCACTCTGCTGCTGCATAATGCATTAAGTATAACATGCAGAAACCATTCCCGAAGCTGGAAGCTGCTATTTCATGTCTGTAAATTCAAGCTGACATGACATTTAATATTGTTTCATAGTAATGAACAAGAAGGTTTCATTCATTCACAGGCACAATATAAAGCCAAGTTTGAGTCTGGAGAGTAGCAAGGAGGCAAGAAGGGGAATGTCTATGTTTCTGCAGACAAGAATGTAGTCTGAATGATGGTCAGTGGGCCTTCTGCTACTGACCCAGAGTTGCAGAGAGCAAGTTCATTGGGATAATTCAGACTTCTGCTGCTAAAAATCTAGTGAATAAGTCAAATATCTTTGTGTTTCCCTCCTATATCAGCTGGGGCATTTAACTTTCCTGATTCGGTGACTGGCTAGGAGTAATTTTTACCTTTTCACTTCCCAGGAAGTTATAGTGGAAACTTTTAGGCAAAATAATAATATCAGTGTCATCCTATAGCCTACCTGCTTTGAAATATTTGTTTTTGAAATCCTCTTGCATAAAATTCGGACTTGTATTCTCCCAGGAATACCAATGCAAACTGTGATCTCTAAATGGGAGAACTCTTCTCCCATTAAATTTGGCAATATATTTTAATGGGAACTGCCTTTCAAGGTTTGCACATTTGGTTAAAACCTCTCAATTGTATGGCTTTTAGATTATGGGATCAAATCCAACAGACAGAAGCCCTGGTAGGTTTGTGTCACAGATTTCTTTTCCTTACAGGTACTATGGTTTAGGTGTCATCAGCACTGTCAGTGCCCACATGGGACTTCAACAGAATCTTCCTGAAAGATTTTCGGAGCTCATGTTGGGCACAAATAATGTCTGAATCTAAGTTTTGCCCATTATGTAACACAGAAACTGGGAGGAAGAAATGGTTACTTTGGAAGCTAGAATAAGCTTCTGTTTATTCTTTCCTCTAGGAAAGAACACGCTTTGAGAATTTGGGGCCCCAGTTAACAGGAAAGTCAAGTGAAGATGGAAAACTGGGCCCAGGTGTCATCGACCTTACTCGACCAGAAGATGCAGAGGGTGAGTGGCTTTTCTGTGGCTCTTTTCTGCCTCACTGTGTGTTTTTGAAGGTGTGTCTAAGTTAGATGTAGAGTCTTTATGATCTTTCTTGAGAACCACCAGATTGATTTTCTTGGCAAAGCACAGGAAATGTTAGTCTTCATTATAAACTATAGTTGAGGACTTTGAGAAGCAGCTAAATCTTATATACTGAACATATAGCAGTAAAAGTTCAAGGCACCATTTCAACATTTTAAAACAAAAAAAAAGTCCCTCTACATTCTAATGAGCAACATAATTCTCTGTTTCATCCACCTCACTGCATTCTCTTCGGGAAGGATATACAAAAGGGATATTTTTCAAACTTCAAATTAAGTGATTCTTAGGTGTGATTAAACCATTTTGGGGATTAAATTATGGCTTGCAGCACATTTAGCATAAAATTAATGATTTCTTGGACAAGGCCCGGGTTGTGCCTGGGTACTAACAATTACTGAAGTCTTTTGAAAGACCAGCTTCACTCTCACTGTGTTTACCCGCAGCACTATCAAAGCCTGTCCGCTCCTCTTCCCTTTTTGTTTGTTTGTTTTAAATGCACAAGCAGCAAATCAGCAGAAATTGCTCCCCAGAGGCTGGGTACAATTTATGAGTTAGGTCAGCACTTCAGTAGTAATGTTGCCTGGTTATTTACTGTGTCATCATAGAGTAGGGACTGGTTTTCCCGTTAGTTGTTCCTTTGGCAGAATCTCTCCCACCAGTCAGGGAAGATTAATTTGTTCTCTTCAGAGTAACACAATACTTCACCATCTTAGGTCCCAGCTAAGGTCCTTCTTTTGCTAGAAGGGAAAATCTTACTATTATCCCTTTCACTGGCAGATTTTCTTCCAGGATTCTAAATCCTTGAAAACACATGAAGACATTTCATAGCAGTATCTGAACTGCTCCTGGGTTCTAAGATTGTGTGGGCAGTTCAGAAAACCCTGGCATGAAGAGATGGTAGTATCAGCCACTAGGAAGCACTTCAGAGAGTTTCCAAAAGGCATATTTTTCATAATGGTGTGAGAGTCTAATGTTTAATGATTGTGCTGAGGACAAAGTATTAAAATATATTCTTATTGGGACAAGAACAGGAGGAAGGAAGGGAGGAGAATGGAAGGAAAGAGGAAAAGACAGAGGAAGATGGAGAAAGAATCAGGGAGGGATAAAGACAACTCAGCACCAGAAATATACTCTCTACACATGAAGAATGTGTACAGAGGACATAGTGACAGTGACATTTTTATAGGCCCTTAGAAGTGCTGGGTTTTCCACTGGTGAAGATGGAGGGAACTTGGCCTAGAGAGCCCATCATTCAGGCCTGACCCATCTCAATTTTGTTGGAAGACTCTATTATGGAGTATCTAAATCTTTGACCATACACCATGAAGTGCAATGTCTCATCACTGTATTCAGTCTCTTAATTTTCCGCACAGACTAGAAGTTACAGAGTTCTGCCATCTTATCCTTGTACTAGTTGAGTTTTCTTAATCTGTCACTCATTATTCTTCATTTAGTTTTTTAAGGGTATAATGGCTATAAAATATTCACTTGCCTCTTGGGAATGCTAATAATGTAGTTAATGATATGATGTGCTTGATAAGTTAAAACCTTTGATCATATTAACGATTACAAAAGGAAAAATTAAAAAGCTTAACTGTAGAAAAACATATTGTATAGAAATATCTTTGGAAATTTCATTTAGTATTCAGAGTATCTGGAGTCAAACTAATTTCCTGGATACTTTGTTTTGTGGATAAGCATATATCAAGCATTTCTATGCCAGAGAATATACTAAGTTTTCTACACCCATTTTTTTAAATTTCAACAACTTAAACAATTTTGTAAAGAAGGCATTATTATTATATTTTCCATTTTACAGATAATAAAATGAAGGTTGAGAGTCACTAAGTAACTTGTGACAGGTTACATAGCTAGTAAGAGTATAGCTGAGAGTTGATCTCAGACAGCCTTATTCCAGAACTCAAATTCTTAAGTACTATATTGTAGCCCCTATGTACATGGACAAATCTGTGGTGCTTTCATTTTTCTGAACAAACTCCTGTGACCTTCTTCAATATGGCCCATTTCCTCTCCCCTAAATATAGCAAGTCATGCCATCCACCAGCTCTCGTGTTACTCTGTCACACATAGCAGCAATGCCTGATGAGTGTAATAGTAGAAGGGTTATAGTGGCCCAGGAGCTTAAGGAGCGTGTGAAAACCTCCCTTCAGAAGCTTGCCCAGAGTTGCCATTGAGACCTCATGTGCTTTGGGGGACTGTGAGTTCATGAATGGAGTCAAGTTACCTGCTCTAAAACCGACAGAAGCGCAGTGCCTTTGTGAGGACTGCTGGGATGGGTAGCGGCCTTCTGCTGACTTCACGCTATTTCCTGGCATCTGTTCAAGTGTGAGCTGATTGTAAAGCCTGCTGGAGTTACAGTTCGTATTAAAGTCAGAATAGATAATAGGTACACATAATACTTTTTCTGTTTGGTTCTTTCATATCTCCCTTAAATGTAAGATTAAGAAGTTCTGAAATAAAAAAAATTCAAAATTGTATTCACTCCTTCAGTGAAGAAATTTACTGTGAAGACTTCACAGTCTGTGGTCTAAACAAACAATCTAGCAAATATTTCTTGAGTGTCTACTGTGTGTCAGTCCCTGAATTAGACACTGGATGAAACAAGGGAAGAAAAATAAATATGTTCCTGACCCTTGGAGTTTAAAGTTTAATAAAGGAAGACAGACTATCAAGGGAATGCAAACATACCTACAAAAAGACAGACATAATTATCACTGAGGAGAGTGCTAAAAAGAAGAGTTCCTTGTGTTGCACAGAAAATGCAAATGAAAACTATTTAGGTAAGTTCAATTGAGAAATGAGTTCTGTGGTTCTAGCCCAGGATGTCATCTCTTTTCATTCCATACATGATCATTTCCACGTCTCCTCTGGCTTTGGAACAATATTATTGAGATATAGTGGACATACAACATTGTATAAATTTAAGATTTATAATGGGATGATTTGATACATGTATTTATTATGAAATGGTTACTGCAATAAGGTTGATTAACACATCTATCATCTCACATAATTACCCCCCCCTTTATTTTTGGTGAGAAAATTTAAGATAAACGCCTATCAACCTTAAATATATAACATAGTATTGTTAACTGTCATTACCATGATGCCCTTTAGGTCCCCAGAACTTACTCATCTTAAACTAGAAATCTATACTCTTTGACCAGCATTTGCCCGTCCCATACCCCAGTCCCTGGTAACCACCATTCTACTCTCTGTTTCTATGAGTTCTGCTTTTTTAGATTCTACATTTAAGGGAGCTCATATAGTATTTGTCTTTCTCTGACTTATTTTACCTAGTACATGCCTTTTAGGTCTATCCATAAGGTTGCAAATGGAAGAATTTCTTTCTTTATGTGCCCAAATAATATTCCCATTGTATATATTATTTCTTTATCCATTCATCCATTGGTGTTGAACACTCAGGTTGTTTCCATGTTTTGGCTATTGTGAATAATGCATAACACCAATTTTAAGGGGCTTTGCCCTCCCTCCACTTCCACTCTATCCTCCTGTGGCTTCTGAAGTGACTTAAAAAAAAAATCAGTTTAGGAGATGAGGCCAGGACACCTAGGAAAATGTCTGCCAGTCATGAAAATGCCAATATCACTTAGTAAGCAACTTATAGACCTGCTTCATAGCACTGAGCATGCAAGCAGCAGAAAGGTCACCAAAAGAGGCAGCTGTGCATGTATATTAACCACTCATCAAAATCAAATGACAAAACCATAATCCAGGAAAACAGAAATTAAAAATATAAAAGGCAAATGCCTTCAAAATTTTATTTTTAAAGTCCAGCTGTTATTTGGCTTGAATATGACAAGACAGCATTTCTTGTTTACCATGATATTTATAAAACTACAAATTCATTGGTGCTGGGGGCTTAGGAAACATGTCTAAGGTCTCGTTGCACTTTGAAGCAGTTGAAGTCTTAATGTGTATTGAGTACACAAAATTTGTTAACTCCTCTGTAGGACATGAAAGGAAGAGAGCACTCAATTAGTTGAGTCTGTCCCCGTGTATTAAGAATGACAGACAACTGCTTCACTCTCTATGGACTTTTCATATGGCATTTCCCCTCTCCTAGTTCTCCTAGGCAAGAGTACAATTTTTATCCCAACTCTCCTAATTTCAAGGTTGCAAAGTATAATAGAAAGGACTCTGGCCTGGGAAATTTGAATTCAAGTTCTTTTGCTCAGTAACAGAAAGCAAGTGACTAATGCCTCTGGGATTAAGTATCTTTATCTTTTCAAAGAGGTATGTTGGATTCCTCTATCTCTAAGGTCCCTTTCAAATGCAAGATTGTTATTAGAGTTTTCTTAAAAATCTGTGTGTTTCTTATAAGAAAGGTGTTTTTCCAGTTGCTTCCATTTAGATTTTTTCAGAGAAGAGTAGAGCAATATTTTAGTATACTTGTGCCACTTGATGAATCAAGTTTTTAAATCCCTGATCTTTTCTTTTTACTAATGAGATTATCTCTCCAGTAGCATCCCCCTTTTATCTTTCAGAGATTGGTGTTTCTTCTTTTTCTCGCTTCCTTCAGCAATAATTGTTGAGGCCTGGTTTCTTTTTAATACTCTTTCCATTATGTTTCTTCTCTCTCAAACCTGGGATCTCTAAAGGAATACATTTCTTTTTTTCTGTTTTGTAGAATACTTTGGATAAGAAAACATGTTTTAACATTTCATTTAATTCTCAGATTCAATTATTGTGTCCCAGTCTCAAAATGTCATTTTGATATGGTAAACAGTGAAATAGGAACTCTGATGAGCAGTGAAAGTGATTGAGCTCTGAAAGTGATTATCATTAGTCAGACTTTTGGACCCTCAACTAGAACTACAATGGCATGCAGTCCTCCATGTATTAGAAACTCACATTGATTTGAATGGAAATGGATATGTGCACAAGAATAGTCCCTTTTAGAACTGTTCCTCTCAGATTCTCAGATTTGCTTAGAAGGGTTTTATAGATTTGTACTGAATTTGTGGTTGGATCTCAGCCAAAAATGGCCTTAACTCTTCTGAAAGCTTTTTTTTTTCTTTTTCTTTTTTGCAAATTTCTTATTGCTTCTAAGTTTTATATCTCAGGATAGCTTTATTATTGTCTACTTAAGCTCTCTGTTTATAGACAAATAACAAAAACTGCAACTTTCTGTTTTTCCATATAAATGCGCCGCTTAATATGAATGTTCTCTTTAAAAAATCCTGCTTGCCCCTTGATCCACACTCTGGGAAATCTTTTAAGCTTTTCTCATTTCCCTTCCTTTCCCTAGATCGTTACTCTTGGTGGAAAAGGAAGATTGACTTGATGATTCACAGCTCATTCAAGGCAGCAGAGACAAGCCATAGTATAGTCAGGGTGGGATTTAAGTGCTATAACTGCTTATACGTTGGAATGTAAGGTTATTATTAGTTCAGGCCCACCACAATGCAGTGCTGCACATTGCAGCATTTAGCTCCTCAGAACTGAAATAAAGGAGAGAGGTCACCATATTTATAATTCCAGCCAAGGAATCTCTTCTTATATCTTTGGCAAACTATCATCTCTATTCTGTTCAAATGCATCTCTATTCTGTTCAAATGCACTGATAGAAAACTGCCTGCTTTAGAAGCATATTTCAGTTCTAATTTTCAGTTGTTATTTATAGCCAAAATGTGTCTCTGCTTCCTTGTAACATCTATCCATTGGTTCTGGTCTTATTTCTGACCCAGTAGTCTAGTCTGACTTCTGACTAACCGAAATCAAATCTGACATTATTTTCAACAAAATGAAACCTACCATTTCTTCAAATGATGCAACTTCAGACATTTGCTCAAGGACTATGAGATTGTAATTCTAATTTTTCCATCATAAGCAAGTCATTTTCTTTGCTTAAATTTTCCCATCCATAAGTGAAAAAGTTGTCTAGGTGATTTCTAGTTGACAGTTTTTTAACTCTTATTTTTCTGCAATATAATTGAAATCATTCACCTTTAAGACAAGTAGAATGTAAAAAATACCAGTTAGGACCATAATATCTTTTACATAGTGAAATTGTTATAGAAATATGCCAGGGATGAGATGTCTTTGTACAAAAAGTTCTCCAAATTATTACCAAGAAGTTATCAAAGTACTAGAGTATAAACCAGGGAAAAGATGGAGAATTGAAAAAACATTTTAAAAGATGGGTAATTGTACATACTGAAAAAGAAAGATTCAGGTAACTCAGAAGGAAGGACTAACCAGAGCTATGTTGTGGGCTTTTGGGTCTGGCTTTCCATGGCTGTCTAAAACAGAATTTTCAGGCATCTTAGAGAAGTGAGTAAGCAAAACAGTCTCTATGGAACCAAGAGACTGGCATCTGAGACAACAATGGGAATACAGGGAGGCCCAAGACTTAGCTGGACATAACTAAGACTGAGTAACAACCACATAAGCCGGGAGATAAGCAGAGTTCACAAAGCCCTTTGGCTCTGGACTAACTCTCTTGTATGAGTATCACAAAAATGTATTTTACTGTGGATATAAACAGTTTTAGAGGATCCTGTGCACCAGTTTATATCAGCACTATATATAAAGTGCAGCTCTCTTAAACAAGCAAATAAAGTTCTCTTAAAGAAATATATTTGCTGTCTCTTAAAAGCTCCCAAATAACTTTTAATGTTGGTAGAAAACAATTTCCATTGAACTCTCCATGTGATGGATAATCCTGAATGGGGCAAGAGAGTGACATGTCAAGATTCTTGTATAACTCTATCCCCTAATACTCCATAAAGCAAACTCAACCTGCTTCTCAGAGTTAGTTGAACTAGAAAGCCCAATCAAAGACCAAGCCTCCCTTTGGGGAGAAATCTAGCCCTGCCCAATAGCTGGTTTCTTACTGGACTGCCTTCCCCAAAGAGGTGTCAATGGCAGTGTATGTAATCAACACACATACACACACACACACACACACACACACACACCTACCTTAGTTTTCTGATTTAATATACTTTACCCCGGGAAAGAAATGCTTGTCTATTCCATTAATGAATCAATCATACAGAAGTACTTTCCCAATTTGCTACAGCAACTGATAACAAAAGATTAGCATTATCTACTATGAAAATTAGACCCAACACAAGAACACTAGCTTATGTTTCCAGTGGGATTACAAAGTCAGTCCATGTGTCCTCAATTGCCTATATGTCGTCACATCAACAAATACATTAGAATAAACTCTGGCTGATAAAGGATATCTGCTGTATGCTATGGACTATGTAGGGTTTTTTTTTTTTAAGATTTGATAGAACATTTACAGTGTATCAAGATATTGCTTTTATCAATTGTCAGTTCATTTTCTAATTGAATATTTGCCCAATAGAAAAATCTGTATCTTTTGAGGTATCAACCTTGTCTAGTTCCCTGTCCCAGAATCCTCTCTTGACAGCAAGAGCCACTTGACTTCCTACCAACAAGCTGTAGAATTCAGCCCACCTTTTGGTTGGTGGGATTTAAAAAGCATCAGGTCAATTTGAAGCAGTCTTTAGATTCTCTCTGTTTAAGATTAAAATAGGATTTGAGATAAACTATTTTTTTTTGGCTCTTTCCTTTTTTTTCGAGTTCTGATGACTGTGCTTCTAACTTGTTCCAGAAAGTTGTTAACTACCAAGTTCACCCCATTTTCTATTCCTGACTGCCTGTTTTTTTTCTTTAACTATGATCTTATCTCTGAATAGCTCCTCTTTCTAGATTCATTGTCTCTTTACTGTATTTTCCTGTCTCTCATTGTACCCAATATTTGTTATCTATTTTTATATACTTTTTAAAAAAACTTTTTTTAAAGATTTATTCATTTATGCATACAAGAACTGGGGTGTAGGCCAGAGGTGCAGGGTGGTGAGAGGATTCACCAGAGACAGAGCTGGGAGCAAAACAGGCAGATCGGCCCCAGTACACTGTTAAGGGGAGCAGCAGGTGAGGCAGGAGAAGTCTGCTGCGCCATGTGAGAATCTCCCTGGCTGGGGATCAAAATCGTGCTGCAGTGGCTTCGGATAGCTTCATAGGCTGAGACAAACAGTTGCGCCACGAGGGAGGCCCTATTTTCATATACTTACAGGTGGCTCTCCGGAAACTAAATCGCTAGTACAATAGATATTTCCAATCAGGGCCTGTTCATAGTCAGAATCTTCCAGTCTTCAGTTTCGCCCACATGTACCATGTTATAACTTACTGATTATCTATTATGAACACAACACTTTTATGAGCATGGAGAGAAATATTTTTTAATAGATAAGACTACACTGTATTCTCTAAGTGTTCGTTACATAGTTGGGATCACAAGACTAGCACAAGTAGAAAGCAAAGCAACCTAAGGTGGTATGTATCGGAGTACATCATTAGAGAAACAGGGAAAAAAGCTGCCATTTGAAGGAGGCAACTGAAGTGCTTTGTACACAGCAAGGATTCTAGAAGGCATGATAGAAGTATAATTGGAGATAAGCCTAGGTTTAGATAAACAAAGAGAGGGGACAAGTTTTCAGTTAAGGGAATAATCACAGGAGACATAGAACAGTAAAGCACACAAATATTCCTAAGGAAGTTCTAGAAGTAAGAATCACCTTTTTTGTCTGTGATTGCTACTAAAACTAATGCAAAATCTTCTACATCTTGTATTCAAAATCTTGTACTCAGTAGTAAGTACTTGTTGAACAGAAAATATTGCAGAAGTAGCTAGTTTCAATATTGCAGAGAGCCTCAAATACTATACTGAGGAATTTGGACTTTACCACCAAATAGACAGACCTTTAATTATTCAACATTGACTTAGATTATAAAGGTTAAGCATAAAGGGAAAGGGGAAGTTAGGTTTATCATGGAGATCTGTTAGTCTCTTTATTCCTCTGTTCTTATATCCTTTCAGAGGGTATGATCTATGGGTGTCTTCATATACATCATGAGAGCTGAGTGTTGGAGGGTTTTTAGTTCTCAGATTAAAGATAACTCTGTCCCTTCTGGATATAGTACTCACAAGTCTGATTTTCCTTTGTCTTTGTGATTGATATATCCCATATAGATTAGCCTTATACTTTTGCCTCTCACTTTTGAGAGTAATTTTTAAAAGTTGTTTTTATTCAGTGGATACCACAATTTAGATCATGATACTGTAGGGAAGAGATTGTGTAAAAATCAGTATGCATTTGCATTGTACTATATAGACTGTTACATTTAGGAGTAAGCTGTAAAAAGTAATCTAAACTAAAATTTAATATCTCAAGCCTCAGTCGTAGAGAGAAAAATTACATAAGCAATGCATTCAGTCATGTTAAATTGATACCAGAAATGCAAATAGAAGCTTACTGGTATATGTGTGTTTGAGTGTGTGTGTGTGTGTGTGTGTGTGTGTGTGTGTGTGTGTGTGTGTCTTTACTTTCATGGCAGAGAAACCATTTCATACTGCTTCAATATAAACTCACTTTTTACTGGGAAGGTTGATCCTACATAGAGACAAAATTCAAATGGATAATAGATGCTCCATGTAGCGTGTTACAAATTTGTTAGTAGGGAAGAAATAAAAACAACTATCAATGTCCCTGTAATTTCCTGTCCTTCATTTACCAGTGTTTCTTGGTCAGGCTTGATGCGTATTTGATGCATTCTAGTTCTATATCACGGAGGCCCCTTTTGAAATATATTTTTAGCTTTGGGGCAGAAAAGAGATTTAAGCAGTAAGTTGTGCTCCCCAGATAACTTACTGATCCTTTTTGTAATTATCATGAAGAACAGGACTGTGAAGTGTGGGAACCATCATCCAGGTATATGGGGAAACACAGACAGAGAACAACCATGAGTTAAGCACCTGCTGTTCTCTTGGCGTTAGGATAGATATTCTATTAGCTTTCTTGCCATTAATAATACTATCTAGAAAGATAACTGCTGTTTAGCGAGTGAGTACTGGGTTCTAATCACTGTGTTAAGAAGTTTACTTTCCCATCTAAACCTTACAAGGATCCTGTCAAGTCACAATGGTTAAATCTCTTTTATAAGGAGTTGAAATTACAATGCAGAGAAAGGAAATAACTTGTGCGAGGTTACTTAGGAAGATCAAATATGTGATTCAAACCCAGATCTGTCTAACTATATAACATCTGAGCCACACTGATTCCTACTTTTCTTTCTTTTTTTTTTTTAAAGATTTATTTTTTATTTATATGTACAAGCTGGGGTACAGGCCAGAGGCGTGGGGCGGCGAGAGGGTTCACCAGAGACGGAGCGGGTAGCAGAACAGGCAGATCAGAAACACACTGCTGAGGGGAGCAGCGGGCAAGGCAGGAGAGATCTGCCACGCCATGTGGGATTCTCCCCGGCCGGGCGTCGAACTCGCGTCGCCGCTGCCAACAGCTCCACAGCGCAGCGCTTAACCGCTGCGCCACCGGGGAGGTCCTGATTCCTACTTTTCTTCACGATAAACTGATTGAGTAGTTTGTCTTTGCTGGAATATCTTTTTCCTATGATGATTTTCATTAAAAAGCAAAAAAAAAAAAAATTAATGAGAAATAGAAATTTGTGAAAGTGTTCTTTTAATCTTTCAAACCACAGAATGTTACATAAGTTTCAAATACTTTCACCAAATCATCAGGGCAAACAAGATTTGATGGACCATAAAATTGAGTTGATTGCCCAAATTCTTGTACCATCTCTTTCTAATACCATTTTTATATCCCTAACCTTAAAAAAAAATGAGTTTCTACTGAACCCATGATCTGAATCTCTCATTCTTAAAAAAGACATATTCCTTGAAACAAATGAAACAAAATGAAGAGAGGTAAATTAAATTAATTTTATTGAGGAAAAATCTGAGGGCCTCCCTGGTGGCACAGCGGTTAAGCTCTGCGCTGTGGAGCTGTCGGCAGTGGCAATGCAAGTTCAACGCCCGGCCCGGGAGATTCCCACATGGCTCAGCAGACCTCTCCTGACTCACCCGCTGCTCCGCTCAGCGGTGTGTTTCCGTCAATCTGTCTGTTCTGCTTCCCACTCTGTCTCTGGTGAACCCTCTTGCTGCCCCACACCTCTGGCCTGTACCCCAGCTTGTATGCATAAATAAATTAAAAAAAAAATCTGAATGCCATTGAAGAAATTCAGCTGACCACTTTAGAAATTCATTTTAATGGCAAGTGTGAAACTTTGAGGATACTTATATTTGAGTTCGTTGTGACTTTGCCATTCTCTAGCTGTGAGACTTGGGCAATTTAGCCTCTCTGCACTCAGTTTCTTCATGTGGAATGAGGAATACAAATTAGATGATCTTTAGTTTCCCACTCATGTTAAAATTCTCTAATTTTATGAGCACGTTTTATACATTTAATAATATCTCTGCTAGCTAGGGAAGGTACCATCATATGCCTGTTTGACTACATGCTTCAATTGTACGCAGTAGGATAGTTTTCATATTCAGTATTTCCCAGAAGCTCAGATTTCCCTTATCATCCTTTCACGATTTCCCTAGAAGTGATAAGGCTGGAATTTCAGAAATGTACAATGTGACAATTCAATAAAGGAAGTAAAATTAGACCAATGACCTCTGAGTTCTAAATAACAACTGTGGTTACCTTTTCTTATAACTATCATTTTTATTTTACAGAGGGTTCATGTAAGGCAAGATATTTAGCAAAATATAAGAAAGTGGGATTTGTACAAAATCTCATTCCAGAGATTTTCAGGTACTGATGCAACACATGGACATCTGCGTCACACTATTAATTTCTCTCTGTTACAGATATCCATTGCTTTCTGCTGAGCCCTTTCAGTTCTTACCTTATACCAGTCTGTATACTAGACTAAGGATGCAGTTATGAATAGGATATACTGTAGTCCCTGCCATTTTGGGGTACACAGTCTAGTGAGGGAGATGGGCACATACAATTAGTAACTTGGACAAAATATGGTTAATGTTCAGGGGTGCTGTGGGAGTCTCAAATACTTAGCCCCATCTGACAACCAGGTAAGACTGCCTGAAGATTATGCCTGACATGAGTCAAAGAATGACTGATGGAAAGATGGGTAGGAAATCCCAGAAAAAGGGAAAGCATGAATTCATAATGTAAAATAGCATGGTATATAGAGAACAGAATTAGTTCAGTATTATAAAGCCAAAAAATTTCAAGTAGCTAGAGATAGGACTGGAGACCTAGATTGAAAGCCAGTTTTTGGAGAGCCTTATATCCCATACTAAAAAGTTTGGAGTTCAGCTTTTGGGTATTAGGAAACCACTGAAGAATTTTAAATATAGAACTGTCCAGTTCAAAATGTGTCTGTGACAGATCATTGTGGTGGAATTTAGGAAGAAGTATTTAAGAGGGGACTGAGGACTCAAAACTGGAAGTAAGAATATCCACTAGACCGGTAGTATCTAAAACAGTCCAGCAGAGACAATGAGACCAAGATAATCTATAGATGATACGAATGAAAACAAGAGGATGTATTAGTATATTAGTATCATCTTTGTTAATTAACTTCTGAGACTAAATAACTTCTTCTTGGTTTGTACTTCTTAATTTCATATAGAGTCTATGGCTGTATACTGAGTTGGATGGAGCTAGAAGTTGTTGAGCAAAATGAATTATCCTGCCTATCAGTTTTTCACCAGTCTCTGCATTCTTTAAGGGAATCTACTTAAGAACTTAGGAAGCCACAACCTATTTTTGTCTTGTTTTATTGCAGTAGTGTCTGGTTCAAACTTAAGTGAGCCTTCTTACCTGAACTCAATAGCTTTTAAGCCCTCCCTATGCATACAAATAGCAAGTAGACAATAAATAGAATATTTGATGTTTGCTACTCGTGGGTCATTAAAATAAAGAACCACTGAAGTTATCCCAGCTACCTTTGGATCCTGTAGTTGAAACAAAATAAAGATATCGCTTTAGCTGTTTGTGTAAAGCAAATATAGCTTGAGAATTAAAAAAAAAAAAAAAAAGGTAAACAGGAATACCAAAACTGAAAAACGAGAGACTCTTGAAAATGCAGACTGGTATATCACTGGTTAGAATTTCCTTCATTTTGCAAAGCCACGAGCCACATGCATCAGCTCACCACAAAGTCATTAAGCCTTTTTAAGCTCAGATGAAAAACATTAACAAATACCACAAAAGGCTTTAGTATAGCCCCTTTGTTCATTCACATATGGCACTTTATAACTCCTGCGCCACTCTGGTTGTGTGTTTGTTTAAGCTGCCTCCATCAGGCTGGTACTGAAAGAACAAAAGACATCTTGAGCAATCCTAAGCAGGAAATGGGCTAATCTAAACATGGTTTGTGACACTTTAAGTAGAATAGAAAGGGGAGGGATTGATTAGTCATTAATGTCCAATTGGCTCCATATGGATGTTGCAATAATAAAGCCTTTTTTCAGAGCAGTAGCAGAGTTATTGAATTAGAGGTTTATGTTTCCTCAGAGTTGACCTTAGGGAATTCCCTTTTGGTTCTTCTTGTTGATCTTTTCAGGAGAATGGAGTTTCCAACAGGAAAAAATAGAAGCCTTATCCACAATAATACTTGCTCATAATCTTATAACGAAGGCATACATTAACTTAGTGTAGTTTTTATCCCTGCTATAATTTCAGTCCTTAGTGTTTTCTTTGCATGCTTTTACATCTTTGGTCAGACAGTATTTCAGAAACCAATTAGACAGTGGCATGAACTTCATAACAGGTAATGAGCTCCTCTAACGTGTTTAGCTGTGCAGGGAAATGGCATCCTTATAAGGGGAAAGTAATGTTCCAGTCAAGGAACGGTAGACTTTGAAATTCAGCAATTTCAAATCACTGGAAAATGACTGGGATACCTTTGGTATAGGGACAATGCATTAGACTGAAAATCAGAGATCTAGGTTCTTGATTTGGCTGTGTTCTTTATTAGCAGTATTCTAGCAACTGTTTATTTTAGAGAGAAGTAACAATCTCAACATTTATTTCCTCATCTATAAAGTAGAACAAATATATCTACCTGCTTACCCTAAAAGGCTTGCAGAGGATGAAGATAATGTATTTAAAGCACACTTTATAGCTGTCATTGTATATAAAATCACTTAGCATATTTTGTGTTCCTTACCTGAAAACTGACCTCTGGTCTGGTCCAGTCTAGTCAATAAAGTAAATTGTTTTTTAAGGCATTGTCTTCCTACTCTAAATAGTGAAACATGTTTCCAAAGTGTCCAGGGAATTATTTTTTCTTTATGTATCATCCATGCTAGTCTCTATCTTTCAAAATATCTATCTAGTTTATTCAGTAAATTTCTTGGTAGGGATAAATTCAATAGTTGAGGTAAATAAGGTGTTTGTTTTTAGTCAGATTAAAAAATCTTAAAAGGCAAACAAGGAAAGAAGTTCATCTATGATCTTTCCTTCCATTGGATAAATTGAAGAAAAAATAATTTATCAAAATATCACAAGTACTTGATCTTTAGCTGTATCACTGTTTGTTTTTTTTTTTTTTAGAAAACTTAGAACTATGCTTCATATTTTACATTTGCTGTCTTTAAATCATTGCATTCACCAGTAGGTCTCTCTTTGCTAACCTATCTAGCTACTTTTGGTAATAGAAGACATCGATGGCAAACCATGTTCTTTACTCTGGCATCCCTTCTTCTCCAAAGATGAACACATCACTTCCCTAATGATTAAGCTCTTGTTCAACCTTGAAATTTATTTTCTTGTCAAGTAAATCCAGGATAGCCAAATGCCCTCCTCCTGTTTTTATTTGCAAGAAGAAATCAAATTTCAATTCCAAGCAGCCTTCGCATAATGAAAGTTAATTCACATCTGACAGTATGTGGGAATGCAAAGTTAGCAGAACTTCCATATTCAGAGACAGACAACTGCCATTCATGCCTACAACATAGGGAATTAGACCTTTACAATCTTAAAATAGGTTTGGTGGGATGATATGCTGAAAAAAAAAAAAAACTTGACCTGTGTAATATTAATATCCTTCCTTTTTCCTAATTTTTCATGCCCCCTTACAAAATTTCTCTATCTTCTACATTTTTCTTTCTGATTCACTTATTATTAATGAGTGAGCTCTTAAATAAGGAATAATTAAATATACCAGGTAGGTTTTCCACAATCCCAAAGGAGAAGATCAACTACTCTATTGATGGACTGAAAAAACCTAAAATACAGTGATTATCAAGTGTCCCAATGGTATATGTCTTTTATTGATAAGCAACAACTTGCAGGGTTTGTTTTTTTTTTTCCTTGTAATTCTTTTTGGCAAATGAGACCATCTTTTTGTGTTCATAAAGACTTGCCACTAACTCGGGTCTACAGAGAAAAAGAAATTTTTCAAAAAAAGTTCACTCTTGTTCATTAGCTTGGGTGGTTTTCTGTTGGTTTCATTCTGCTTTTTTTCTTTTTTTTTTTTTGACTGTTGAAACATCTTCATTTTGTCATCTTCATTTTGTTTAATAGCCCATTGTGTGGATATACCACAATTGTTCATTTTTCAGTTTCTGGTTATCATGAATTAAAATGCTGCGGTACTTTTTTTGTTATTGCAGTAATATTGGTTTACAAAATTTTATGTGTTTTAGTAATAGGATCCCACCTCACCCACCATCAAAATACCAACAGTTAGTCCATTGTGCTCCTTCTCCCTTTTGTCCTGTCCCCTCTCCTCCCTGCTCTGATAGCCTCGGTTCTGTATACAACCAGATATCTAGGGTTTGTTTCTTGTTTGGTTTTATCTGGCCTTTTGTTTGGTTTCTTTATATTCCACATATAAGTGACACCATCCAGTATTTGACTTCTCCTTCTGACTTTTTTCGCTTAGTGTAATCCCTTCCATTTCCATCCATGTTGTTGCAAATAGCAAGAGTTTATCTTTTTGACAGCCGAACAGTATCCCATTGTGTATATATATACTACACTTTTCTGATCCACTCATCTGTTTTTGGGCACTTAGACTGTTTCACTGTCGTGGTCTTATACAGATTTATTTCTGGACAAAAATTTCATTTGTTTTGGGTAAATACCTAGGAGTAGAATTGCTGCATCATGGGTAAGAATATATTTTACTTTAGAATAATTTGCCAAACTGTTTGCCAAAATAATTATGCCATTTTACACTTCTGTAACCAATATATCAGAGTTTAAGTTACTATATACCCTTGCCAACATTAGTGTAAGAAATGGGTGTGAAATGGTATCTTGCGGTTTTAATTTGCATTTTTCCTGATGATTCCTGATATGGAATACTTTTTCACATGTTCATTGACCCTTACAATATTTTGTTTTGTAACGTGTTTAAGTATTTTGCCCATTTTAAAATTAGTTTATTTTTTGTAGAAGTTCTTTATATGTTCTTGATGCAAGTTCATGTCAGATTTATGTACTGTGAATAATATATTTTATCAGTCTGTTAACATTTCATTTTCTTAACATTGACTTTTGATGAGCAGTCTTAATTTTAATCAAGTTTAACTTATTTTTTTTGTATAGTTAGTGCTTTATATTGCCATGTCAAGAAGCTTTGCTTACTCCAAGTCAGTAAAATATTCTCCAGTGTGTTCCTTGAGGAGTATTACAGCTTTTGCTTTTGGTTTGAAATTACAATTCATCTCATATATTGTTAGGTGTAATGTGTGATGAAAGGTCAAGGTTTACTTTTATCTGCATATTATCTTCTTGTACTAACATTATTTGTTGAAAAGACTGTCATTACCCACTTAAACAGCCTAATTCTTTATTGAAAATTGACCATAAATGTGAGGGTTTAATTCTGGACCCTATTCTGCTCCACTGATTATTTGTCTATTCTTAAACCAATAACCCACTGTCTGTATTACTGCAATCTTTATAGTGTCTGGGATGGTATTTTTATTGTAAGACTTAAAATCAAGTAGCTTGAATTAGTCAACTTTCTTCATGTCAATTCCTTTTTAAAAAGTTTTCTGGAGATTTTTTAGAATTAGAATGAATCTATAGATAAATTTGTAAAGAGCTGACATCTTAACATTAACTCTTTCCATCCGTGAGTACACTGTATTTCCCCATTTATTTATTTATTTACTGTCTCCCTTTTGAATTCTTTTTAGTTTTCCATTTCAATTACTCTATTGTCATTTTAGCTATACCACTGTGTATATTTTTATATTTATTTGTGTATGCATGTATATATTTATTTTCTTCTTAAAGTATTTCTTTGTCTTTTTATTTTATGATTATTTTTAAATTCCTGCCTTTTTTCTCTCCTCTTCCTCTCCCTCCCCTCCTGGTTGCATCAGAGCTATTTTTTAATTTTTACTTTTTAGGATTCACTATGCATCATTACAGTTAAAAGTATACCACTTCTCATTTTAAAAAGTAACCTTTAAGAATTTATTTCTATTTATTCTTCTCTTCCTTTGTGCTAATGTGCTATTGTTCTTATATATTTTACTTCTTCATATATTATCAATCCCCAATACAGTGCTATAATTTGTATTAAATAGTCCTTTGTCTTTAAAAAACGTTGTTTATTAATGTAAAGCAGAAAAAAGAATTTTATACTTTATGCACATGCTTATAATATTCAATAATTTCCCTTTCTTTCTATATATTCAAGTTTTCATCAGATGTAATTTCTTATGAATAATTTCCTTAATTATTTCTCTTAGTATGGGTATGCTAGTAATATATTCTCTCATGTTTTGCCTGAAAATGTAATTCTTACTCATTTTTGAAGTATATGTCCACTGGAAAAAACTCTGAATTGAATTTTTTGTTTGTTTCAGCATTCTAAAGATGTTCTATAGTCTTCCAGCTTTGATTGTTCCTAATGAATAATCAGCCATCATTGTATTATTGTTTCCCTGTGTGTGCCATTTTCTTTTGTTTTCAGCAGTTTGACTAGTGTCTAGGTGTCATTTTCTTTGTATTTATTCTGCCTACATTTATCTCAGTGGCTTGAAACCTATAAGTAAAGATTTCTTTCCAAATTCAGGTAATTTTCAACCAGTGTTCTTTCAAATACTCTTCAGTTAGGATTCTTTCTCTTCTCTCTTTCTGGAATTCTAATTACACATATTTTAGGACACTAAATATTGTTCTACATATTGCTGAGTCCCTTTTTATTTTTTTCAACTTTCTTGTCTTTCTGCTTTTGAGACTGGAAAATTTCTTCACATTCCCCAACCCTTTCTTCTGCACTCCAAACTGCTGTAAAGTCTATTCAGTGAATTTTCATCTCAAATATACTTTTCAATTCTAGAATTTCCATTTACTTCTTTTTATAGCTTAATTTCTTTGCTGAGTTTCCCCAATCTATTCATTCATTATGATGATCTTTTCACTTGAGTCCTTGAACATATTTATAGCGGGTACTTTAAAGTCCTTGTCTGTCAATTATACTGAGTCATCTCACTTTCCTTTTTCTGTTGATCATTTTTTTGTCTTTGAATCACATTTTCCTGGTTGTTTGCACAACTAGTAATCTTTTATTATATATTATACCTTTTGAAT
This sequence comes from Scalopus aquaticus, assembly GCA_004024925.1. Lineage (NCBI taxonomy): Eukaryota > Metazoa > Chordata > Mammalia > Eulipotyphla > Talpidae > Scalopus > Scalopus aquaticus. The sequence continues at coordinate 60,127 of PVIJ01002121.1, forward strand.
TATAAATTATAAGGATTCTAGCTTCTAATATCTTCCTTAATAAGAATGTTAAATTTCATGCTAGGGAGCAATTAAATTACTTGATGATCATATTGAAGTTGTAGAGGCTTAATTTTACATTATTAGGGAGAATCTTCTTCCATTTTTTCTTTAATCCTAGAGTGAACCCTTAGTACGGGCACAGTTTTTATTTCTAAATAGTGGGGTCCTCGGAGGTTTCGGTGGGCAGTCGAAGGTATTTATGAATTTCCTCTATCTTTTTTTTTTTTTAATATATATTTTTATTGTTATTTATGTCTTTTACATTTTGCATTCCCCTAGGGTAGCCCACCACCAATTCACCCGTGATCCATCTCCATGGTCCCTTGTGTTCTTTTCTATTCCATTTTGTGCCCTTTTCCTTCCCTCCCTTCCTCTATCTTGATAGGATTCATATCCAAACTCTGCTTTCATTACAGTGGTCATCAGCTGAAATTTCTGTCCGGATTTTTCAGACATATAGTCTTGCATTCTACTGGAATCTTTCGAGCCATCCATGTACATGTGAAGTTCAGAGATCACCCACTTAGAAGCCTTAAACTCTGTCTTTTGACACATTAAGACAATTAAAATTGACTTTCTGTTTACATTTTAGCCATTCCCTGATGTGCAGACTGGAGAATATCTTCATGCTAAACTATGAAAATAAGAATCTTACTCAGTGAAATTCCTTTCTAGGATTGAATATTGTCCAGTTCCCTCTTAATTTTGATAGATCTGAAATACATTTAAATGGTTATTTTTTCCAGTGTTTATAATTATTATCTGCTGAAAGATTGGTATGATATAAGTGATCCAGCCATTATCAGAAATAGATCCCAGAAGAGAACCTCTGTGCCAGTATTTTACATATATCACATGCATTCTGTCTGACAAAATATATTTTAATAGGTCTTTGAGGAGTTATTTATTTATCTTGCTTTTACCTATACTTATTATCAATTCACTAGTAACAATAATTCCCTAACATTTTTTTTTTTCATGAAACAATGTTTAAGGGAAGTTCAGGATCACTTTCTAAATATTTTTTGACTTTGTGGCCTTTTAAAATACTTTCTTAAAGTTCTGACTCTAATCAGATATAAGATACAGTTTAAAAGTGGTTTCAAACCTTGTTATCCTGAATAAAGCTCTTCTTTTGCCTTAATCTTGGTTTATGACTAAAACAGTCCTAATTTAACTTAAAATGTTCCCACTTATTTTTCAGTTTACTCTTCCTGGAATAGAGAGGAGAAGGCAAAAAAAAAAAAAAAAAAAAAAAAAGAAAGAAATGTATGCATGCCTTGGAGCACTTCTTACTTTTCATTTCTTAATTTACATATTTATATTATATATTATGCTTAAATTTCTCAATTTCTGGGAGCATTCCTTGAGAGTCTAGAGATCCTCTGTGTAATTATCTTAGTGTCATTCAGTTTCGTGTAGATAGTATATACTATGCGAGGAAGGGACAGTGTAGGGCAGTTGGTGGGTGGGATCTAAGATCTGTTCCTTAGGAGGAAAAGTATAGTAAAAGAGATGAAAGTAAGGATATGTTAATAAGGATAAAAAGGAAATATTTGGCATATATATATGATATGTTTGAGAGAATCACTTGGTATGGAGTGGGAGATTTACTGAAACGAAAGTATAAACATTCACCATGATCTCTGTCAGTCTATAGAGATGAAAACTTCCCATGCACAATGAAATACACCCTTTAAATGAATAAATAATGGAAGATGAGTACTTGGTTTTGCTAGAGGTGGCATGCAAGCTACAACAATAGAAGCAGATCACAAATTTTAATCACCTGTAGCATAGTAGTTAACTTAGAATATTATTGAAATGTTTTTGTATCTGACATTCTCCACAAGCCTGTCTCCTTTTTTGTGTATGCATGCAAGTATATAAATTGCTGAATCCATGTCAGTTGTAAAGTAATGGCACTGAGGGCATCATAAATTACCATGGTGATCCTCAGGAGAAGACACTGTCGTATCTGAATGAGTATTTCACTTCCAGAGTAATGTATGCCTTCATCTGGCCCAGCAGTCAGCATATTGCCCTGTGTTGATGGATATTGTCAGCTGGAAGCTACACTACATTTCACTGCACAATAAACATGGCTGTCAAACTCATATAAAGTGAAATCAATTTATCCTGTATGGTCAGTGCATTTTAAATGAAATTAATGTACTGTGGGTATGGTGGCAAAAAGGTAGCATATTAGTTATGCATCTTGAGATCTGAGACTTTTCATGTAAGGAATCATTCTGTCTAGTAGGCCTAAACAAAGTGCTGTTTATAAAATGTTATTTTTGTGGGATCTTCAGAAAGTGGCCCCTTTTCTTTCCTTCATGTTTATGAAAGAATTGACAATTTTAGCCAATTTGGCACATTAATCCTGTCTTTTGTTAACATTAAATGATGGTCATATTTGACACATAATGGTGTTTTAATTTATTACTAGCTCTGACACAAATTTCTACTTAATCAAGGTATGTAGGAATAAAGTAGAAAGACCAGAGATTAATTGGGTCATGTTGTTACTATATAACCACTTCACTAAAATGAAAGGATTTACTTTTCTCAAAAAGTGGAAATGTTGGTTCTAATGTATATTTGCTTCTAAGCTTTTGGGAATAGGTTTTCCTGTTTATGCAGTAGAACCCCTAACTGAGAATGATGAGTCCAACCACTTCACATTTAACTATAGAAATTCTCAGTCTATAGGGAGCTGTTCAGCTATTGCCACATTGCAAAGCATACATCATTGTGTCATGCTGGTAAGGTGCATGAAAACAAGTAAGAGTTATGTTCATTCATTCATTCATTTATTCACTTTTTCAGTCATTCATTACTTTAACATATTTTAGAAGTTGAAATTCTATTCACCATTTGCCTTTCTGGAACCTAGGGATACAGCAGTGAATGAGAGCCAATTCTTGCCATATCCATAAGGAGCACTTAATCTGCCATGTTAGTAGAATCATCTCTTTGGAAACTATAAAATATCAAGAATTTAGACATCATTTTGTAGGGAGATGTTAAATATCTTAAACAGCAAAAAAAATGTATCGGGAGCTTGAAATAAATGCCTTTTAGTCTGCTACTACATATGAATTGAAAACCAAACAATCTTTTACTTAATAAATATTTATTGAGTATTTATTATGTGGGAAATCCTCAGGAAGAGGAGTCTTATGTTCCTGGGGATGGAATGGAAATATGAGAAAGAGAGTCACACCAATGAGTAATTACTTTGGAGCACATAACTTAAAAGAAAGAGGAATAAATGCACTCTGGGTAGCATCCTTGCAAATGAAACGCCTTTCATCCATATTACCCAACCCATCAGTCTCTACTCCCCTTCCCCATTCACATGCTAATTCTTATTCATCCTCCAAGACTCAATTTAGATGTCACCTCTCCTAGGGGGCAGTAGCTGACCATTCTGTCTGGTGCCCTCTTAGCATTCTGTTTACTTCAATAGAATTGTTTACATCAATATTACAGCACTTACCACACACACTGTTATAATTGTCTGTTTGGGGGTCCATTTCCCCTATGAGATGTAAGCTCCTTAAAAGCAGGAACTGATGAATAAATGAATGAATGAATGAATGATAAATAAATCTTTGTATTCCTAGCATCTGATGTGCAGTTTAGCTCATAATAATTGCTCAATATTTTTCACTTAATTAGTTATTTCACCAGCATTTGAATAGACCTTAAAGGTTGGATGGGATTTTAGTGTGAAGAAAGAGAAGGAAGGGCCTCTGCACAGAGGTCACAGGTCAAGGCACAGTATTGTTGAAGAGAATTCTGTTGGAGGGAAAGAGAGAGTTTGAAGTGGCTGCAATTTTTGGCAAATAAGACTAAAATGATAGGTAAGAGCCTGCTTTTGAAGGGAGGAATCACAGCAGGAAAATTTACCATAAAATAATAAGCAGACTTTCCTTTATCATCACCTGGAATTGATTGTAGTAAAAATATAGTAGATATATTAAAATATACAAAATTAATTCTGCCCAGTGCATCTTTGAGATCTTCATCAGAGGGCCTATAGAATTGTCATCTAAAACTGTCTTCTGCTTCCAAAAGGTCATTTAGAAATAGAAGAGAAGGGCCTAGGGAAAGCAGCTGAACCAGTTGGCAAGCTGTGTTACATTATTCAGATAATAATGATCTACACCCATCTTGTTCTTCCTGCCCTGACATTACAGGAAGTAAAGCAATGAATGGCTCTGCAGCTAAACTACAGCAGTATTATTGTTGGCCAACAGGAGGTGCCACTGTGGCTGAAGCACGAGTCTACAGGGATGCCCGGGGCCGGGCCAGCAGCGAGCCACACATCAAGCGACCAATGAATGCATTCATGGTTTGGGCAAAGGATGAAAGGAGGAAAATCCTTCAGGCCTTCCCTGACATGCATAACTCCAACATTAGCAAAATCTTAGGTGAGTGCAGCAGCTGATGCTGATCTTCTACCCCGTGAGTGCCTCAAGGGTGGAAAGCAGGGGCATAATTTGACACCCTAAGGGAGACTGTGGTTAGATGAGTTAGATGTAGCTTGGCAGACTGCCACAGGAGAATTTTTCATCATCTCCGCATCCCCAGCCCCACAATGTGGCATTTAGGTTTAGGAGTTATTACACCTACCAAGTGCCAATGGGAGATTGACTAAAGACTTAAAGACAAAACTATTTATAGTGCATGTTAATGCTGTTAATTTGACTACACTGAGAAGTCACCGCTCACCAGTACTCATGGAAACAAATTTTATCACCTTTCGTACTCAGTGTTCTCAAATTCATATGTTGGTACAAAACCTAGCAAATATTCATGGGCCCTGTAGTTTTCTGCTTTAGTATTTTTGGGTTTATACATCCCTCTGAAAGAACTCATCGAGGACTAGGGAGGGCCAAAAATAGTGTGAAATTCATGGAGTGTGGAACAGTGCCTCTAATGATAACTTTTAAACTTGTAAAATAAAACTACATTTACTTTAATAAGATATGACTAGTTCAAATTTCATAGCAGTGAGTTGAACACATAGACCACAGGGCAGAGGCCTATTCTGTGGTAAATTGCCAGAATGATTCTCCCGTTTCTCAGGATTAAACTCAAGCCTTGTTCTATTAATGTAAAGCTTGCCTAGTGCAGATTATACAGTTTAGAATTATTGCACTCAACATATTGAACATATTTTATTCAACATGCAGCATTACAGTCAACATGTTTCCTCTTTAAAAAGAAAAAACACAGAAGGCACTGTTCTACTTAAGCTGTCGTGATGTGACAAAATCTCAAAGGGAGCAGTTTAAGAAGCCGAAAAACATTAGAGACTTAAACTGTGGTTTTCCATTTTTAAATGTTTTGTTCAAAAGCAATAAATATTTAACCTGAGTAAATATCAGTGATCTGGACATAGACAAATACACGTGTTTTGTCACTGTATAAATAATTTAATCTGATTGTGAGACATTTTGAAGCAGTGACCTCTAAGAAAACTTAAAACATACATAAGGTCTAATAGTGGTAAAGTGCTAAAATACAAGTTTTTTCCTTTTGATTTTTTCATTTTGAGTTGGGTACTAGGTGTCATAGTGGGGTTTTATTCTTAGAGTCCCACAGAGATACTTTCAAATTTCAAGCCAACATTTTCCTAATGGATATATTATTTTTTTTCAAATTAATAGACAAAAGAAAATCAATGTTCATCTGTCCTATATCTATGTAATCTATACATATATATTTTTACCAGTTAGTGGCAGTTTCAGTAAGTGCTCAGATGGGCACAGAAACCTCTCTGTTTCCATTCTGGCAGCTGTGGAGGAACTATATTATTGGTGTGCATTCTGTGAAAGAAATTATTAAGAGTATAGTGGGTGTATTCATTAAAATGTAAACCTTTAAAGCACAGCATTTTGAGAGTACTAAGAATCTTCTGTTAACTGGGGTTTTAAACTGCTGGGAGCCAGCAGAACACAGAGAAGCCTATCAGCAGAGACTTTCTACATAACTTTTGCTCAACAATCAGGAAAGAACAGGGATGGATGTGCGACTAAAGCAGACCAGGATATTGCTGGCTACAGAGAATATTTGTACAACTTTTCCATTTGTTTATGTATGAAAAATCTCCACCGAAGAATAGCTAACATCCAGTCAGCACAGCTGTTACCGCTTTATTCACCAGCGAGACACAAAAATGCAATTTGATACATGTAAAAAAACACATCCCTTCTTCATCAAGTGTTTAGATAACTCTTTATAAACAATATTAGAGACATGAATACTTTTCCTTCTTCCTGTATAAACCATATTAAAAATTTTTGTACTTCCATTGGTACAGCTTTGAGTGAACGTTTATAGTACTTGAAAATGGTGTATATAACTCCAACGGCACCTTCCGGTTCTTAAGCTATAACTTCTTAGGTAGAGTTTAGATTTTTTAATTACCCTGAGCCAGAGGAGACAGTGTGCACAGTAGGCTTTTACATGTGGAAGGATAGCAACATCTGCGGACATCTTATCAAAGCAAAGCTTTCCTAAAGATGCTTGGCGTGTGGGAGATGTTTGAGTTTCTGGAACCAAGAGAGCTTTTCCTGAGAATGCGGTCGTACTTGAAAGTATGTGTAGGAAGCTCAGGTTTTTAACCCTCTTCAGAGCGATTGGAAGGTAGATGGGGTAAAGACCTTGGTGTAGGAGAGCAAAGGTTGGTTTGCAAGCGGCAAATACAGACTTTAAAATGATACACTTATTGTACCATCAGCTTTAAATTATTGAGAGGAATAATAAATTAACATACAAAATTATTCTTTATAGTCCAAGTGACTAGCTGTGTGGCTCAATGGTGTGTGGATAGAGGGACTAAGACTGCAGGTGATGAAGCAGTGGGAAGGAATATCTAGTTGTACTTGCCAGGATTATGTTGCCTTGACCACTTGGGTATTGAAGGCTATTTTTATGTCTAGGGTCTCGCTGGAAATCTATGTCCAACCAAGAGAAACAACCTTATTATGAAGAGCAGGCCCGGCTAAGCAAGATCCACTTAGAGAAGTACCCAAACTATAAATACAAACCTCGACCGAAACGCACCTGCATTGTTGATGGCAAAAAGCTCCGGATTGGGGAGTATAAACAACTGATGAGGTCTCGGAGACAGGAGATGAGGCAGTTCTTTACCGTGGGGTAAGTGTTCCTTAATTTAGCCACCTGGACTTTCTCTTCCCAGTCAGAAAGCGCAGGATGGCTACAGGGCACAGAGTTTGGGAAGGAGATATTCGGGAAGGGAGGAGGTTGTGATACACTGAAGGGCCTTGGCAGTTGCCAACTTTATAATGTAATGTCACAAGCACAGATGAAATCAAAACAAAGCAAACCTGCAGCACTCCTAACGGATCACCCCTTGCATTGTCTCTCAGGCAAGTCTAAGATGTTCAGTGCCCACACACTAAGTTCCTGGTAGTTTATTTAAATAGACACACAAGGAGAAAAAAATAAAAACTAACCTTAAGAAATCCCCAGAAGCTTTCCAGCTTCTCTGGGTGGTGCTTCTGACTCTAATCACAATAGTCTGCTTTTGTTGTGGGATCTACCACAAGATAATTGGCCTTGACATTGGTTAGAGGACCTCATTTTTGGCATAAGATCCAGAACTCCTGTTGCAGTAAATTATTCTGTGGTGGAAGCAGTAACAATGTGGATTTTCTTGCTTAACTCAGAAACTAGACATGTTTTTGATATCTTCAAGTCTGATTTCATGTCATTTTGTTTAAAAATTAGGTAATAGATTTCTGGTATAAATTTCGACTTGGCTGACTAGCTGTCTGCATTCAAAAGGGGCCCCTTGTAACCACAGTAGTCAGGATAAGTGGGGATACAGATGCCTATAGATTCCAGCACACCCAGACCTAGAGGCACAGGGGGTGGCAAACTAGAGGACCATTATGGGAGAACTGGCATGAGGCAGCTGGAATCAGATTGGGAAGATACTTGAGAGAGGGCTTGAGAGAGAGAAAGGAAATCGGTAAAAAGGAAGCTGCATTCACCGCTAACTGGAAGGAGAACTGAAGCGCCATGCTAGGCCAGGGAAAGAAGAAAGCTTCACTTACGGGTGAAGAAAAGAGATATTTTAAAGGAGAAGTACAGGACTATTTATTTTTAAGGATCCTCAAAAAATAGCTTTAGGAAACAGAAGTTGATTTCTGAAGGATGTGTTTAAAAACATAAAATTAATTCGGAGTAATCGATAGAAAAACCAAGAACAATTTTAAAAACTGATGAAAGCAGTTGGGGTGATGAATGTATATAATCACTAGAGTATTCTGGGCAGGAGAATGAGGTTCAAATACTGACTGCCACCTACTTGGATAAGTTATTTAACTTCTCTAAGCCTCTATTTTCTCATGGGTGAAGTGAAATGAATAACAGTGCTTATACAGTTGTTGAGAGAGGACTCACCCAGGCAATGTTTTTAAAAGCATTTTATAAAATGCTTAGTAGGGTGTCAATATAAGTGAATTCCTTTCAGCATCCTTACTATTAAATATGGATTTACTGTCACAGCAAAACTATATTTTATATCACACTGGATAATCAATGGATTTCTTTACACTGCAGCACTATCTTTTCAAGGTAGGGAGAGGCTTAACTCACCTTGTTATTTGGGGATCCCAGTATATTAACAGATGAATACTTAACCAAAACAGGATTATCAAATTCTTTTGCATTATTAATGTTTGCATTCTTAAAAGTAATGCTTTTAACACTAAAAGTATAATGCATTGTAATCGAGCTATTCACATGCTAATTAGAAGATTAATACAAATACCAATTACTATAGGAAGTATAGCTTTATGTAACAATATACAAATTTAAAACCATGTGATAAATTGTCTTTTAATCCTGTTAGTATATCTCTGAGACTGTATATAATCTTTTGAACACAGATTTTAAAGTTTCCATATAATATCCTTCGTGATTTCCAGTGTATCTTGTGATGCATAGTGGCTCTCTTTCCTGCTATCTGGAAGACTGTTAGTTCCCTGATATTTATTTGAAAGTGTGAGATATAGTAATTCTACCGAATTTAGTCCCCTCACCAAAGGGTACATTGAAACAGCTCTGTATCAAAATACACCATATAACAATGCATATTTAAAAAAAAAAACACAGCTTAATAGCATGTGTACTTGTAAACTAGGTATTTTAAATCTACAAATCACATCCTTTAAGAGAAAAAAAATGAAACTTCAAGAGTTCCTCTGATTGCAAAATGGTGAGAAAGAACAAAGGTTCAGATCCTGTTCTCTATCTCCATTTTGCCAAATGGCTGAGGAATTGTCTTCACCATGTGACCTCCAAATATGCCTCATCTACCTATTCTGGAGCAGTCACGAGAATCACTAGGACCTAAAGAAAATAAGGTCTTGGGTTGTAGTGTTTGGTCACATAGAAAGGACTTTGAAATTTAGAAACTAAGGATCATGTTCCTGGTGGTCTAGGAATATCTTTTATGGAAAGATCATTTTATTTTTATTTTTATTTTTTTAAAGATTTTTATTTATTTATACATACAGCTGGGGTACAGGCCAGAGGTGTGGAGCGGTGAGAGGCTTTCACCAGAGACAGAGTGGGGAGCAGAACAGGCAGATCAGAAATACACTGCTGAGGGGAGCAGCGGGCGAGGCAGGAGAGGTCTGCCGCACCATGTGGGATTCTCCCCGGCTGGTTGTCGAACTCGTATCGCTGCTGCCGACAGCTCCACAGCGCAGCGCTTAACCACTGCGCCACCGGGGAGGCCCTGGAAAGATCATTTTAGACCATGGGGGTGAGCCTACAGGTGTGCAGGCAATGGCTAGAATGTCCTATTCATTAATATTCAGTGCTGAGTATTTTCCTCAGGCCAGCTTTGGTAATACTTGCTACTTTAAGCCAAGTATTATTTCCACTTACAGATTTGTATTCTTTTCTAAGTAGTTGTAGTTGATAGTCTATTAACCTCCCAGGGTTCATCTTTGGAAATTGATCTTCATTAGATGCGAGGTTGTTACAAGAGAGAAAAACAAAAAGAAATTCAAAGATTGCTATTGACTTCTTGAAGGGAATGGGGGTGAGATCAATTTTTATAGCTGATTTTGAAATGACCTGCATAACTTTCAAGCCAATAAAATTACATATACTGCTCAGCATTGTAATGCATTTTACTGACGATACAGCTAGAAATTCAGTGAATTAGGCTTTTTTAATTTAACTTATGAAATGAACATATCAGTAGTATGAAGTGGAGTAAGGTTAGTTCTTATCTTGGATTTAACCCCTTCAATTAGCAGGCTAAATAGCAAAATTTTGTAATAATCCTGATAAAAGTGCTATAAATGCCGAAATGATGTTCATTAGAGTACATAGAGTTACAATGATGTCTTTTCCCAAAGAACTATGATCAAATAGACTTCCACTTATTTGAAACTTATTCAATAATTTACCTGTGAACTAATTGAAAATTCTTCAGCTATCATAAAATATTAAATTTTGACCTACTTTTAATAATAAGAAGTTATTGAATACTTACTATGTGCTGTATACTATGTTGATGAATTATGCCAATTATTGTAAATATAACAAACTTAGAAGATAAGCAGTGTTATGCTTCCTATAGGACTGAATAACACAATGTTCAGAGACGTTAAATAATTTGTTCAAGGCCACACAGCTAGCAAATTTGCAGAGCTGAGATTTAAGCCAGGCTTATGTGAATGTGAAACATGTGTGCTTTTCACCATGATACATATCCCTCAATTAGAAATGACAAATTGTTTAGAGGCCAGATAGTATAGTGGTTAAGGACATCAGTTCTGCAGCCAGACTGTTCCTGGCTCAAAACTACATCTACTTCTTCCTGATTCTATAATCTAATGAATAACTATATTTTTCTGAACTCTCTACTTGCCTTTGAGAAACCTATTTAGACCCTTTGCACCTCAGTTTCCGCACGTGTAGAGTATAACATGAGATCCTTCTGAAGACTGAATAACTTAATATGTCTGAAGTGCTTAGAACAGTGTCTGGCACATGGTTTGCCCCAAATTAGAGTGGATATTATTATTCTAGAAAAATAATGCTATGATCCTATGTACCAAGTATATATTCATTGTTAGAAAGAATTATATTTTACTGCCTTATGCTATAAATGATTTCAACATGGTCATTTTGCTCGTAATCCTAAAGAGATTAAATCACACCTACAAGATACTTATAACTGACTGGCACAGACCAACCATACATTTACATTATCATTTTCCTATAGAGAAAGCTGAATTCAAATCTTTAATAGCTAATATAAAAAAAATTGCTATTACTTCCATTCCTTCTGGTAATATCAACTACAGAGATATGCAACATATAAGCTTATCTCTTAATGAAACAGGGTATGTTGCTTTCACTTATGGATAAAAGTTCCTGAGGATTAGCAAGCAAAAGGGCTTTGCCAACATAACTGCATAGTTTCTTTGCAATTGGCAAAGCTGGACTATACTATAGAAATATCTTTATGATTTAAGAAACCATGCAACAATGCAGGACTCTACTGGAGCCAGTGCACAATCTACTTGAACTGGGAGGAGGGAAGGTTTTAGCCCTCTCTGCCCATATCAGCTTTATGAGTATACTTTTACAAACAGCTACAACTTTTGTTTTGATGTGCACATTCGTTATTTGTAAAGCCCAATAGCCTGCCAGCTATTCCTGTTTGTGAAATCTGCAGTGTTTGAATTTTGACTTTGCAATTGATCTGTAAAGGAAGGAAAAATGCTTTTTAAGAAAGTAATTTCCGATGGATAAAGCTTGAGCCTGCTGGCAGGATTTTCCATTCTGCTAATTGATTAGTCAGTCAATTGGTAAGAACCTACTTGAAACCAGCTATGTGCCCAACACTGTACTAAATTAGACAGTACATGAAGCATTAATTCTGTATACACAATGAGCTTTCAGAGATTGCGGTAGTCAAAGTAGTCAGACACATACATAAATAGATTAGCAAATAATAGTTTGTTATACACAGAGAGAGAGAACACATTGCGTAGTGCCACACATAAAGTATAATGAAGTATTACTTTTGATTTTTTTCTCTCATTCAGAGGATAGAGCAAGTAAAGCTCAGAGGAGGAATGGCATGCATTAGGGGCACACACTGGATGTCCTTGAGGATGGAGATTTGTGGTGTGGGTAGGGTCAGGCTCCTGGAAAGTGGATAAAGATTCCTAATTTAGCATGAAAGAGAGCGTGAGCAGATGGGAGGTAAGTAGAACTATTCCATAATAAAGGATGCTAGCCTAGGAATTTTCCCTGGCAGTAAAGTAAGGTAGAGAAGGTGGGACAATATTTTGGAAACTCCTGAAAAACAGGCTTCTTCAACTCTAATTAGCTATGCTAACTTACTTTTTTGAACTTTCTTTTTATGTTGATAATGACAATGAGATAGCAAGATCTGGTGTGACAGCTAGGTTATGATTTTTCATCCACAGAAACACTGGTAACTTAGAAGGTACCTCAGAATTCATATACTTCAAGCCTTTGTATGACTCTTTTCTAAGTTATGCTAAAACTTTCTAGGGCCAGAAAGTTCACCATTTTCCAAGGGAGGTAGTTTCTTTGTGGAGCATCTCCTAATGCTCAAAAGTTCATTTTTCCTAACTATGCCATAATCTACCTTTCTCTGCTACATTGTTAGATTGGTTCTCTGATCTCTCCCTTATCTATGATGACAATCCTTGGTTATACTCACTTCTCCACCGTCTTCCATCCCATATGTCTAATCTCATTGTGTCTTTTCTTAACTAGAATGAATGACTACTTTTTCATTTGTTTTCCCTCTCACCCCTTAGTTCATTCATTCATTCATCCATCCATCCATTTATTGTATTCAGAAGATAGGTTTTAAGTGCCTCTTGCATTCTAAGCATTGCATATGCTATGGGGGCTATCACTGGAAAAATCCTTTCCTAATGATGCTTACATTCTAGTGAGGGAAGTCAGACTATTCTAGTGAGGGAAAATTAAATAACAAACAGTGGTAAGTGCCTTCAAACAATGTAAAGTCAGCAGTGGGAGCAGGGGGAGAAGGATAGGGACTTCCAGAGGATAGGGTGCAAATTTTAACAAACATAGTGGCCAAGAAAATGTCATTGAAAAAATACCGCTTGGCCAAAAACATGAGATGATGAGGAAACAAACCCTGCAGATATCTAGAGGAAGGATTCAGCAGAAAAAATAGCAACAACCAAGATCTTGAGTTGAGATTATGCTTAGTTTGCTCAAGAAATAATGAGGCCTCTGTGATAGAAGCAGAGTGAATAGATGGGAAAAGTAATAGATATCACAGGGGTAAAAGGGAGCCGAATTGTGAAAAAACTGGTAGGCCATTGTAAAAACATTGAATTTGACTCTGAGTGAGATGGAAAGTATGTAAGGTTACAAAAAGAAGAATGTTCTTATCTGACTTGGGTTTTAGAAGTATCACTGTTTTCTATGTTGATAATTATCTAAAGATGGCATAGCATGAAATAAGGAGGGAGGCTCTGACAATAACCGATATTAGAGTTGATTGTGGCTTGGACCAGGTGTGTAGAGGTGGAGGTGGCAAGAAGTGGAGGTATTCTGGATATACTCCTGAGTGAGAAGCACTAGAAGATTCAGCATAGGATTTATGAGAAATGTAGTTACCAAGGTTTGGTTTGAGCAACCAGAAGGATGGAGTAATTATTAACCAAGATCTAAAAGACTATGAGAGGAACAGGTGTACTGGAGAATGATCAGTTCACTTTTGCATCTATCAAATACTATCAATACTATCAAATACTGAAATAGTATTTTGACATCTGAATCAAATAAGTTTATATGGATATATGAATTAGAGAGTTGTCAGCACATGGATAATATTTCAAGTCACATAATTGGACATGATCACCAAAGGAATGATTTTGACAGATAATAGGTCAAAGGACTAAGCCTGTGGGTACTTCATTGTTTAGATGTCAGAGAGATGAGGAGGATGTAGCCAAGGCTCTTAGAAAGAGCAGCTAATGAGACAGGAAGAATGCTAGAAAAGTGGGGTTTTAACCAGAAGAAAAGTAAACAGTTATCTCAAATTCTGCTCATGGCATAGGTGAAGGGAGTCCCTTTTAGATTTAACAATGTGGAGATTGCTGGTGATGTGACCTTTACAAATTATCTTTCAGTGGAGTATTGCAAGTGATTAAAGCATATTTAAGAAAGAATGAATAGGGTGAATGGAGAGAGTGGATATAAGCAATCTTACAAGCAGTTTTGCTTTAAAGGAGATCAGAGAAATGGAACAATAACTGGAGGGGGGATATAAGTCAAGAAGTGGAGGGATTCTGGTGTTTTGTTGTTTTTGTATTATTTTTAAAGTTGGAGACATTGTAACATATTAATGTGGTACTGGGAATGATCCAGGAAAGAGGAAAAGTTGATAATGCAGGTGGGAGAGATAATTGCTGGAAAGAGATCCTTAGAAAGTGTGAGAAGATAGATTCAGTGCCCAAAGGATCTGGCCATCCACTATTGAGTTGTGAATTCAAAATACAAGAAGACAAGCAAAGGATAAAGGCGCAGACACTCTTTTGCTGAAGGAATTGTGCAAAAATTTCTTCTGATTATTTCTAATTTTTCTATGAAATGAAAAGCCAATTCATCAACTGAAAGGAGGTGGTGGAGAAGTTTTGACTTTTGAGAAGAGTTGAAATGGTATGAAATAATTAGTAGGGAAGTAGAAGGAATGGATTAGGAAAAAGTGCTGTATGATGATGGAAGAGCATCAGAGGCTGATTGGAATTTCTTGTTTGTAAATTTAGAAATTAGTGAGCATGGCAGTGTATTTCCAGCAGCAAGGTCAGCTGTGTGGGAGTACTCACAGAGTGGGAGAGAAATTTGTCATTTAAGGGAGTGGAGAGTATTTGATGGGGGCATGATTAACCACAGAATTTTTACTGGGTGTGGAGGTAAATGAAGACAGAAGATGATGGGAAAGGGGTAGTGAAAGTTGGCAGAAGGATCAAGGAATTGTAGGTCCTCATGGAATAAGAGGATTGATGAACTGGGGTACTAGAAGAGGAAAATAAAAACATAAGATGTGGTTAGAAAGTAGGTTGTTTAAAATTGAGATTAGGGGAGAGAAGAGCACAAGGGACTATGATGATGGTTCACGGGTGAATTCGGTGTTGGGAATTTTACAGGGAATACACCTAAAAGGAGAAAGCTTACAAGCATACATTGTACAAAAATGAACAATAATTGAGATTAGGAAGGAAATACAGTTGGAAATTACAAGGTCTGCTGTATGACATTAGCTCTAATTAGTGCAGTAGGGGGGATGCAGATCATTGTAGTAGAAGGGAGGTTAAGAAACTGGGATTGCAAGGTGTTGGAGTGATCCTCTATGTGGATAATGAGTCATCAAGAATCATGCCAGAGTAATGTTGGAGAGAGAACAAAGGTAAACCAGGAGCTAACACCTTTAAGGTATCACCAGACAGTATGCAGATGTCAGTGGATGACTGGATCTGATATTTCTCCACCACCCAGTAGTAGTAGCTTTTGAATATCCTTTGTGTCTTACTCTAGAAAGCAAGTCACATAGATATCTTACTTGTTTTTAGCATGCCGTTAGCATCCTAATATATAAATACTATTAAATATGTGAAGCCTGGTTTAGAAGAGATTAATTCTGTTTGAAATTGCTAAGAATTTTTTTCTGATAATGTATATTTGCCTTTCTTGACCCAGTCTTGATTTCTAGTAGAGAATTTGTGACATAAGGAAGGATTCAGTTGCTAACTATGGTACTTGTATGGCCTTAGACAAACAACTTTAACTCTCTGAACGCCACCTGGTTAATTCATCCATAAAAGAGAGGAAATAATACTCTCAGTCCTATTGTGAAGTTTCAAGAGATACTGTGAAAGCCTCTAAGCATAATCCTCAGCACATGATAGGAGCTCAATTCCAATTTTTTTATGCATACAAGCTGGGGTACAGGCCAGAGGTGTGGGGCAGCGAGAAGGTTCACCAGAGACAGAGTGGGGAGCAGAACGGACAGATCGACGAAAATACACTGCTGAGGGGAGCAGTGGGCGAGGCAGGAGAGGTCTGCTGCTCCATGTGGGAATCTCCCTGGCTGGTCATCGAACTCTCATTGCTGCTGGGGACAGCTCCACAGCGCAGTGCTTAACCCGCTGTGCCACCAAGGAGGCCCATCAATTGAATTTATTGGATCTGTCATGCAGACATTTTGATTTAAAAAATAATGCAAAAAAACCCATCTATTCTTTGTGAAAAGGAATAACCTTTGATAGTTTATATATGCTATGTAGCATTTATAGTATAGATCAGCCCACCAAACTGGGAAATCTGTAAAATGGGTCAATGTTGCAGTAATAGTTTTCCCTTTACATTAATTATGTGATTAAGTAAAAAATATTTTTATTCCAATTTTCCAGATTTAGTAAAGAAAATTAATGAGTCATTACTGCCTTGGAAAGTTTAGCATGAAATTTAATTGTGTCAGTTTGCCCAAAACTTAGGAAACAAGCAACGTACTATTTTCAGAATTTGATTCTATGAGAGGGAAGCCAGTATTTTATGTTTCTATGCATAAATTAGATCCCTCTATCATCTTCCTTCAGGCAATCAAAAACTCAACACGAGCATCATAGAAAGTGGTTCAATGCCAGGTGCTTGGTGTCAACTGGATGCTGACAGGCTCTATAGAAATCAGGAATTTTTATGAGATGCAGTGAGCATTGTTTGTGTATCAAATATCCATAAAGGAAAGAAATGGAATTCCAGTTAGGTGACCTAGGTCCAAATTCTGGCTCTACTGGTTATTGAATGTAGGACGCTAAGCAAGATCTTATGTTCTTTATCTGAAAAGTGGGACTAATAATATCTCATGGGGTTGTCATGTTAATTGAATGAGGTAGTACCTATGAAAGATTTTATAAATTGACTAGTCAAAGTTTAAGGAATCACTATTATGCCTCCTAGTGAGGGAAATATGGCAAGATCAGATATATGTCAGTGATTCTAGGTAATCTCCATATCTCCTCCAGCAGGCTGGAAGGCAAGCCTTTGTGAGAAATTTATTCTCCTGGGTATATCAAAGAAAAGTTCATCACTAAGCTTTTCTTCATAGATTTGGGGTATTTTCCCATTGGACTTAGGTGAATAGAAAATTTCAGTGATGATATATAGAGTCCAAAAAAATCTTTTAAGTGATGACTGATCTGAACCTATGAAAAATAAAAGGTGGAAGGACTGTCTAGGAGGTCCCTCATCCTAGCTTTTATATATATATACAGAAACTAACTAAGATCCAGAAAGGTTATGACTTTTTGAAATGAGTTTAAATTGCCATTACTCTCCATAAAGAAACACTTGGTGAGCATTATACCCATGAGAATATTGTTTTGCTCAGAATCTCTGAGGTAGACAGGTCTTTAATTCTCGTGACCAGGGAAATTGTGAGTCAGGTAGCCATGTCTCCCTGCAAAGGGAGAGACTGACCTTCATAAAGGGTCTGGTAAGTTTATTTAAACTAGAGTAACATTACAACAGAATGATCTGGTGTGACCATACCTTGGCACTGCTAGGATCTGGGATGAGGCAACATATCTATTAACCTGTTGAGTTGCAGAGATCTCTCTGCTCTTTAGTCTCCTTCAACCTCAGCTCTGACCTCAGGAGTAATGAAATCCAAGATGACCCTTCCATAACCAGGAAAACAGAAGCTTTAAGGAGCTTCCTTACAAGTTCAGCCACGAAAACAAGTGGACATTTGCATGGGTAACAAATACATGCTTTGTTAATCTGACACTTTGGGACATACTAGCTCTTTATCATCCTCATCTTTCCTTGGTACAGTTCTCAAGCCAACGTGATGACAAAAGCCTGTTTAACAGTGTCACTATATCTCATGCAACCAAACTTTTTTTTTTTTTAATGTTCTGGAAGATCTTAAAAAACATGGTCTCACATGTTACTCTGTGGAAGCTTTTGTTTCAAAGGCCAGGCTTTATCCAAGTTTTGCTGTATCTGCAATGTTAAAAAGAACTTGGCTTTTAAGTTGTAAAACAATCAATAAATTAATAATCCATTATATTGTTTATCCCCAACCATGGTATCAAGGACATTTGCAGGATTCCACAGGGAACCTCTTTGTCACCATTTGTCATCCGCCCATAATGTCAAATAGGGACCCCCTTTGGGTGTGTGGGAGATGAATTCTAATGCCACACAGAAAAGTATATAATGCCACAGAAAAGTATTTCCCCATTTTATTTTGTTTTTCTGAATCTACACAGGCAACAGCCTCAGATTCCAATCACCACAGGAACAGGTGTTGTGTATCCTGGTGCTATTACTATGGCAACGACCACACCATCACCTCAGATGACATCTGACTGCTCTAGCACCTCTGCCAGCCCAGAGCCCAGCCTCCCAGTCATCCAGAGCACTTATGGTATGAAGACAGACGGTGGAAGCCTAGCTGGAAATGAAATGATTAATGGAGAGGATGAAATGGAAATGTATGACGACTATGAAGATGATCCCAAATCAGACTATAGCAGCGAAAACGAAGCCCCGGAGGCTGTCAGTGCCAACTGACCAGTGTTTGTTTGCTGAATTAAAATACTCTTGACATTTCACCTCCCCTCCCCCAACAAAAAGTTCTTAAAGAGCCCGCATGCATTTGTGGCTCCACAATTACATCAGCAGAATGGTCTTAATTGTTCCGTAAAGTGTGAGACAGATTAAGTTTTCCCTGATTTTTCATGAACTTGAGTTTTTGTCGTTATTGTTATTGTTGTTGTTGTTGTTTTTTTAATTTAGGTAAAGACATATTAAATATGAGACACCAGGACTTGAAAACTTATCTCAACCCATAGCTGTCTTACAAGTCTTATATTTTTGTCTTACTTTTTTTTTTCTTTTGGATGTTGATAAAGGTTTAAGTTACTGTTTTAGATGGGGTTAAACATTCTCACTCAGGTATGCTGTGCCGGCCTACAGGTTGTGAATGTGTTTTTATTCTGAATTATTTTAGAAAACAGCTGAGGATTTCATATTGTGAAACAGAACAAGTCCATGGCGTGTGCAGCTGCATGTAGATCATATTCGAAAGGCCTCGGAATTCCATTTTTCCATGTGTAGAGTTAAACTTTGAATGTGCCAAACTTTTTCATAACTTTTGAATCTTAATATTTGAAAGTCTTAAAGGAGACACTGCAAAGTCTTAGACAATCTTTGGCATCTTAAAATAAAATAGCAAAACCATACATTTTTTTTCCAGAAAATGGTAAAGTACTCAGGAATCTGGAGACAAGATATTGTAAGGAATGAACAAGGTTGCCACAGTGCGTGCACCCAGCTGTGTTTGCCTCTTGACGTGCCATCAGCATGTGCCGCACACCACAGCTATCACCACACCCGACACCGACATGGTGGTCTTCTCTGCCTGAGACCACCTCTCACTACATCCACTATCCCTTAGCCTTTACCCTGACATTCATTCTTAACACATTTTCTCTTAAATAATTTATTCATTCCAGAATGTCAAGGGTCCACTTACTATTTATTTAAAAAAAATGTTGGTGGCATTAATTTAATAATTCTTGTTTTTTCACCCTCCTTCCCCAAGAACTCTTCAGTCCTTTTTACCTCCTTCTCCTGCTAGATACAAAAGATGTACATAGTGGTCTTATGTCCCCAG
This sequence comes from Scalopus aquaticus, assembly GCA_004024925.1. NCBI lineage: Eukaryota > Metazoa > Chordata > Mammalia > Eulipotyphla > Talpidae > Scalopus > Scalopus aquaticus. The sequence goes on from PVIJ01002121.1 coordinate 79,940, forward strand.
AGCATCTGGAAGCATTTCTGAAACAAGATACTATTAAATACCTGTATTGTTTTTTTAAACATGAGTATCTGACTGCGGGGCTATGTACTTGGACACAGGTGTAGAGTAGTACATTTCAACAGGTGAGCCCCTGAGTTTTGCCATGACCTTGAATCTTTTGCCAGAATTTTCCCCTAATTCAGTTCAGCAACAAGTGGTAGGATGTGCATCAGTGGCGTTTTCCCTGAATGCCATTCAGCAGCCAGGGTCACAGGGGTGACTGCCAGGCAGCAGAGTCCCTTGGCCAAACCTGAAGCCTAAGGCTGTGGGACATGGAGGAAGCTGCGGGGATGCTGTCGTGGGCTGGCGCCTTTACACTGGGTTGCCTTGTCCCATCTGGCACGTCTAGGGAGTTCTTTGTAAAATCCCCAGGATGCAAGAAGCCACATGCCAGCCTCACAGCAAAGATAGAGGTAAATAATCATGATACAGCCAGAGAATGAAACAACCTATGTATATAGGGAAGGAGGAGGGGAAAAACATTCCCTATGTACCATGTTCCCACTGTTTGTTCTGGGGAGCGTATATTCAGGAGATCACTCCTGGGCAGAGGATAAGTTCCTCTGGCTCACTCCATCTGTGGCTGTGTCGGGGAACATACCTACTTGTGAGTGAGGTAACTGCCCTTCTCACATAAGGATTTCTCTGGAGATAAGCTGAGGGGCTTGGAGATAGTGAGGTTTATTCTTCATGTCCTAACTACAGGAGCTTGGCCATGCCAGTCAGTCCTGAAACTAGGACTGATTCCCTATGGGGACCTCACCCAGAGAGGCTCAATGGGAGAATGCCAGCAATTGGGGCAGTTCACCTGAAGGGACAACCCAGAATCTGGTCATCAAGCCATAGGAATGGCCCCATCGGATTTCTTGAGCCATTTTGTCACTTGGAAGAAAATAGTGTACCTTCATATTTATTAAAAGAGTGCTCAAGGCAAGGCCCTACCTAATAGCATTAAGTAGGTCTCGCCGAAATATTCCTGGCTATGTCACTAGCTAGGAGTGCTCTCTATAAGCTGATTAAGGTACTGATAGGAATGTTTTGTGCTTAATATTGGTTGGGGATTGGAACTTTGTTTTTGTACATTTATTTCAAATGAGGAGGAGGTCATTTTTCTCAAAAAAAATTGAGTATTTATTATTGTCTTACTGATTTCTTTTGATTATATACCTCTCCTCCTCAGTTAATTCTCATGTTTTTTCCCTTTCTCTTTGACTTTTGCTTTTGCCCTTTCCCACTCTGTTTTTATTTTGTTGCATAGATAGAGTGCTGTATGGCTAGCATTGTATTGTATGTAATTAATTTTGCACAAAGGCAAACATTTAGAGTAGTAGTTTAATTTTGTTTGTTTTTATGACCATGCCAAAATAATATTCTGGGCTGGTGGAGAACAAAGGACTGTTCTTTAGGACTGAAACTTGATTTTGCTTGTAGTAAAAAACAAAACAAAACAAAACAAAAAAATCAACAAAACACACACACTCACAGATGTTGTTTCGTAAGTGTTATAAGCACTGGATAGAAATGGTATTTTTTATCACTTCTGACTAATGTGAAACTGTTGTACGAAAACTACATGAACAAAAGTCATCTGTTTCGACTCGTGTGGGCTTGCCTCACAGTTGCCGGATTTGAGTCATTTTTATGTCTTGTTATTTCATTTATTTATGCAAACTACATGTGTGTATGAACACTTTGTTTTAGCTCCAGCTCTGCCTCAGCACTGGGGTTCAGTTACTTCTAGCCATGTTCTTAAAATGAAAGGCTATTCAGGAATGATGTGATTGTAAACGTTTCTTTCATTGGGTCAAACAGTGATGCTGTATTTGAATCTAAATTCTGTGCATAAGCAGTTTATTTTATTTATTAGCCAAGTTTGGCTCTAAATATCCATGGAAATTAAGAATGACAATCATAGGGATCACTTCATTTTATTTTCAGTGGGGCTTAAACAAAGTTTTTATGACTTTACCATCTCATTTTAGATTTTTCTAATTGTGTAAATATAACATAGAAATAGAATTTATTTTTGGTTCATGAGTACTTAGATCTAAGTTATGTATTTCCTTTTTGTTCTCTATCCATATATGTTGGTCCAGATTAGAAGCTGACAAGTCACTGGACCTCACGGGGTTAGTGAATTACCAGCCGCAGCGAGAGAGCAGTGTTCCACCTGGAGCCGGGGCAGTAAAAGCCTTCCTTGGGTTCTCACACACCTGAGAACCCACTGTCCGCAGACTCAGACTTCAACCTTTTATTTCTTATAGGAAGTTGATGGCTTGAGCACCCTAAATTTCCAGAACAGCTGGAAGAGTCCATTTGCTTTGTGAATCCACATAAATATAGTTAGTTCTGTGACCGTTTAACAGCAAGAAGCATGACTGCCATTATAAAGGCAAAACTCTGTCGCTGAGAGTGATCACTAATAAAACTTCCACCAAACCAATCAGATCAAAGAAAGATTCTCAACTTTTTTTCAGTGCTCCCTATTTCATAGTGTCTTCAAATCCAAGATTAAGATCATCTCCATTTTGTTAGGGACACTGACAGACAATCCTCTCCTAAAAAAAAAAAAAAAGAGTAGGGAAGAAAGAAAGAACAAGAAAGGAAGGAGGAAAGAGAAAAAAGAAAAAGGAAGGAAGGAAGAAAGAAAGGGAGAGAGAAAGAAAAGGTCATTCTTTAGACAGGTCGCAGTCAGGCAGGCAGTTTCTCTATTTCACTGGCAGATGTGATGCAGTAGATTTTCCAGGAAGGTACCATAGCTTTGTTGTTTTCACATGTATCCAGCACAACCTTTTAGAAGCACATCAGTTTGCTTCATTTGGTATTTGATACTCCCCAGTCTTGTCCTCAGGCCTGATTTGATTTGCCAGGGTCCTGATACCAACTGCCATGCCAAGTTCTAAATTCAGGTGTGGGCTCATAGTGCTATTGAGCTTGTCAAATCCTGGCCTCCCCTGAACAGTAGCCCTACTGGAGCCTGGGGTGTTTGAAAAGGGTGTGATCCCTCTAGGGCTGAAATTAAAAGCGTCTTTCTTTCCTTGTGAAACGAGGCAACTTCTTCGGAGCACAGCCTCTAGAGCCGGGCTGGCAGGCACTAGCTGAAAGCAGGGATTGCTTCCAGGAAGCTCATCTGCCCCAAGGAGAAAGGGGGCCTGGTCACTGGAACATCATAGCTGAGGCTTTTACCATTTACTCATTTTGCAAAGAGGTGACCTCTACCTACTCATTCGCTAGGACAGGAAAAAGAATCAATTAGTAGTTTTAATCCACCTGAGAAGTCTTGTACAAGTGCCAACCACTGTGAAGAATGCAGCTAGAGGAATGTATTGAAATAATTACCAGGTCTTCCTTTTTAATGACAAAAGGACAAAAATGGTTGCTGTAGCCTTGCCTGATTTTGTACATGTTTGTCTAAGGACTGAGTTGGCACTTAAAGCTCACTTCTCGAAGTATAATAATATTGTATGACCTCATTTGTCCTTTTACAAAAGCACTTGCATCATTTCCTTAAGTCATCTGCCCCCCTGACATGTTTTCTCCCTCAATAAACAACTTCTATCTGTTATTCCTGCCGATGATGTTCTGTTTCTGATGCCATAAACTATTGAGCATAACCCTCTGCTCATATCATTGAAAATATTGATATGCAAACACATTTCCTTGTCCTCCCCATCCTGTCTTTTCTGCTGGGGACAGATTGTTTTCTAAAAGCTCATGGACAAGTACGGATTTGGAATGCTGGTACCTTTGGGGCAGGGCTAGAAGCGGGTGGGGGCGGGCAGAAGGGTAACGCTTAGTGCAGATGCTCTTCTAGTGGGTGTCCGTGGCAATGTGAAAGCTTGAAGGCAACTCAGTGACATGTCTTGCTCAGTAGTTTCTTATTCCTGAAGAACCACAGGCATAAAGTGAGGCCTCAGTGCTGGTGCTCTTGGAGTATGGGGAATGTGCAAATATTTAACTGTTTTTGTATGCTGCACATTGCAGATCTGCTCATGTGCATTCTCCGTTTGTCTTCCTTTGTCATATGTGTTTTTGCTTTCTTGAAAGTGCAGTCTTTATTGTACCCTTCTCCAGCTGGTAGCCAATTAGAATGCTTAGCATTTATGTTCATTCATTATTGTATTTGCCATGTAAAATTTTTATTACCTTAGACAAGCTTATAAGCTGTTACTACATAACTTATCTTACTGTAACTCTTTTATTTCCAGACATTGTAATTTGTTTGTGATGTATATTGTGAGATTGTATTCTATGTTAATTTAATCAGCACAATTCACTGACATGCTGGACTGACATGCTGGCTGCTGTTTCAAATGTAAAGTTTGTGTAGGGCTGTTGGGACAACTGCAACTCTGTTGTCAAGGTGCTGTGCTTTGATTCCTCTAGCAACACTGCGGGTGTGGCCCTTTACAAAGTAAGGGCACTTTGCATACCCTCCAGCAAATTTTAACTGCAGATTTTCTTTGTAGAAATTCTATATGTAACGCAGGTACCTACTTGGCCCATGGCTGGTAACTATTTGGTCAATTAGAAAAAAAGACAAAAACCATAAAAACTAGTGTCTATTGCTGCTTTGAATATGTTTGAAAGTCTGAAAATGTAAATAGTTTATCAAAAAAAAAATCTTGTACAGTCCAGTGTAAAGTTTTTAAATGACCTTAAGGGTTGCCATCACATCTTTCTCACACTCTCCTCTTGATAACAAGAAAAAAAAGTTTGCTAAGGATGAAAGAAACGGGAAAAAAGGATCTCTTCAAATTCCAAGGAATGAATCACCGCTCTGAGCTGTGTTGAATACACGAACTTCTTGGATTTTCTTGTGCAGTATTGACGTGAGATAAAACTCAACATTGAATAATCTTTCAGTGGTACTTTTCAAAGTCTTCCCCTCCTCTGCCTCATAATTAAGGGAAAAGACAAAACTGAAAGACACACTGTCTTTATCTATCCTGGTGTATGTTGGCACCTTAGCTACTTTTTTTTTTTTCCTTTTTGCACAAGGTGCTTTCCTGATATGTTAAACCTGCCATCTTTGGGTGATAATGTATATGCCATGATGGGGCGTGGGCCCCTCAGGGGAGTGTCTATAAGAACTGCCTATTTATGCTCATTTACCTCAAGACTGTCCTCTCTACCCTTAATCTAGTCGTCATCACTCCATCTTTTGTACTGCTGTTGACACTTACAAATTAAAGATAAATTTTGTTTTATGACTTCTGTGTATGGCCTTGTCTGTGCCCTGCAAACTGTCCCCACCATGGAGTCTAGTAAGCGCTAGGCTCACCCCTGCTGGCTACTGGAGCCTCTAGTGCTCGCCCGCACGCTGTCATGGTTTCTGCCTTGCCGGGAGGTAGGTCTCAGGAAGCCTTCAAACCCCTTAGTCTGGAAGAACTTAACTGCTTTTTTCATTGTGGAGCATACACAGCTGCCGCAGGAAATGCTTGTGGATTTAGACAGTGGGAACAGGATCCAAGGTGGATTTTTGTCAAGAGAAGATGAGAGAGAATGTCACTTCCTATTTGCCTGACTTCTTCATGAGAGTGAAACAGTTTATAAAAGTTCTGAGTATTCCGGGGTATGATTAATCTCAAGTGCCGGCCTCTCATCTGATATGACTTCTACAAGTCTAGCAGCCAAGAGTGGAAAACACCTCGCTTCTGGAACCTTTGCCTCTGTGGTGGTTGGGAGTGGTTGGCTGCTTTCTCAGCTGCTTCTGCCTCAGAGAAAGAGTGCGCCCATCTTGTCAGCCTTGAGTTGGACCAAGAGTGAAACTCAGCTCCAAATGATATCAACTTCTAAAATGTTTCCAAAGCCATTGTGCTGTGCTCAGAGGCTGAGAAGTGGAGGTGGGAGAGTGGGCTGCAGGGAGCAGGGCCTTAAAGGAGACTTGCCAAGCCAGTGCTTTGGATACCAAAGGCTAGTGACCAACACCTGCAGAGTGAAACAGTCTGCAAAAGAGGGAAAGGGGAGCATTTGGTATTTCCTATGAAAAACACCTCATCAGAAAAAGTCAAGACTTTGTGGAACTTTCCTTCATCACAGACAAGTTGTAAAGTTGATACAAACTATTCTAAGTCCTGAAAACCTAGCTTTCTGTGACCCCCTTTTGGTGCTGTGGGTAAGCATAGGACATGTGGAGTCATTCTGACCTGATTTTCTTGCCAACTGTATGATCTTCCCCTAGGTCACTCCCCAGAACCTGAGCTTTCTCTTCTGTAAAATGGGGCAATAATCTCTACCTCCTAGGGTTTTTGGGGAATGAATGAACTGGCCTGTGAAAAACATCTGGCCACAGGCCTGCGCACAGAGCACAGGAAGTTCAGAGCCTGGTCGCCCAGGCGATTCCCCAACCTTCCTCAAGCTGGCTGCCAGCTCACAGGGTTTTCTCTTTTCACTGCCCTCCGTCTTCTTCCGGAAACGCAGATCTGGTCTGTCCTCTCTCTCTTACCCTCTCCTAAAACCGTATGGCTTTATCCAGAAGACTAGATAAAATCCCAGCTTCCAACCCTGACAGTCAAGTGCCAACAAAACTGCCAGTTTACTGTCTGCTGTGCCCTTGCACCCCTCAGCTTCTTGCTGCTTCCTCATCCCCTCAGCCTGTCCACGACCCTGGTGCTCTAACTTCTCCTTTTGCTTGGCATAAACCTGTCTCCTCTGTTGGGGAAATTCCCACTCTTTTTGAAACCCCACCCCAGATATCACCACCCATCAGGCCTTCCTGGCACTGCTTGCCCCTGGAGCTCCAGCCACTGGGAAAGGACCTCCGTGACCTCATGGATCACATCGTAATTTGCTTCTGTGTCTGTTTTTTCTGCCAGATGATGAGCTGCTGAAACCGAGCACTGTGCCTTGGTTCTCCCCCCTCCAGTACAGGGCTTGGCATATAGTAAGTGCTTGACACTTGCTTGTGGGATGAGTGAGTAAATGGTGGCAAGTTGGCCTCCATGTTTGGAAAAGGTGCCTGTGTGAGCGTGTTCGATGGTGGGGCTGAGGGGGCTGGCAGGGTACCTTCAGTTTCGTTACTTCACATGGAGAACATTTTTAGTGAAGCTATCTCTGCTCATTTAGAGGAAGCCAGTCCAAGTCAGTGTGATGGTTTTCCTCATCAGGAAGGAGAACATTCAGAGTCCCCAGGCTGTGGGGAACACTTGCGCTGTTGGACATCTAAGTTTTCAACTTGGAGCTCCTGCTGTATTCTTCCTCCTGGGCCGCCTGTCCGCAGAATGGAAAGGATAGGCCAGAAATAGGAGACTTAGTTCCTTACTCTTGCCTTGACACCCTAGAGACCCAATTTATCCTCACTGCTCAGGGGTGAGAGGCACTGGGAAGCCCAATCCCTGGGCATCATCATGGAAGGGGAGAGAAACTAGTTGTGTACCCACAAGGTGTTCACCTAGTACCCCCTATTTGTGTGACTACTGAAACACATGGTGCAGGTAGCAGTGACTCTTCCCCTTAATAGTCTTGCTTTCCCAAGTGCGGTGTAAGAGCTGCAGCTGCGGTGTCGCCCAAAACATTAAAGCACCACACATGGGCCATGGTGAAGAACAGGTTCTGCTTTACAGGAGGTGCCTCTGACAACTGCTATCTACGCTTCATAGTCAGCAGCAGCAGAGGGTGGAGAGGTTAAGGTTTCTTGTCCTCATTTGAATTGTGAAGGCCGAGAGAGAGGAGGTGTGTGACCCCAAAGTCACTCGGAGATTAAATGGCAGTGCTAGCACCTTGGTTCTTGCCAATTCTAAGAACAGTTGACCCTACTGTATAGGGCCCCACAATCCTCCAAGGAGCTGGCTCATCAGTGATGCAGCCCTGGGTCTGAGCCCCACTAGCTCCTGGCATCTCACCATGGGAACATTGAGGTGTCTCGAGACAATGGGATCAACAACTCCAAAGCTACCTCCCTGCTCTAGCTGGACCCTTGCCTGGTCCTGACTGAGGACCCAGAGACAACCAAGCCAGTAGGTTGGCTCTCCAGAGCTTGTTGTACAGCTTCCTCTGTCAATGGGCCACTAGCAAATTTTAGATTTTGGCACCAGGCATTGAGGTAGTGTATAGACTCTGGAGCCCTGCTCTCAACTGTGGGAGTGGAAGACGTGATGAGACACCCAGTAAAGGGAGTGACTAGAGGAGGTGTCACTCTGGTGCTGGGTCATAGGACCACAGATGGACTGTTCATAAACTCACCGCGCAGGCTTCATATAACTTAGTCCCAGCAGGCAACTCTACCCACGCCCCACCCCCCTTGTCACTCAGGACTGTCAGCTCTGTCCTGGCCACCTGCTGGGATGGTCTATCCAGTTTCCTCTAGTGCTCCCACTCTGGCCCCCTCCCTGATGCTCCCCTGAAGCATCTTCTCCTAGATTTGTTCTTGGGTAACATGCACAAGACAAAGCCTGAACTGTTTACTGTCATGCAGGCTCCTTCCTGTCGCACTCAGGCCCAGGTCTGACTTTCTAGTCCTTGTCCCATCATGCTCCTGACGCAAGCACACCACGTGTTTATGCCACACTCTGAACTGTCTCCTTGGACAGTCCTCTCTCACTTCTCCCACTACCATCACCTCCCATGCGTCAAAGCCCTGCTTACATATCACCGCCTGCGGAAACATCCCCACAATATCCCTCTTTTCCCAGAAATATGTGAATTACACTGAAATGATCTGATTGTTTTTGCATGTGTGCCATGTGGTGTGCAGGAATCTGATTGATTCCTGTCACTTTCATGTCACATGTTCTTTATACAACAGTCCTGGGACATAGCAGATGCTTAACAAATGTGTTCATTATAAATAAAATGAAAAAATAAAGGTATGCACTGTTTCTCCTTGAATTCAAATGCCACTGGCTATTTATTTTTAGTTTGCTCTCCTAACTCCATAGCTTCTAGCTCTCTAGCTGCACCCGTCTATTAAGTTGTAACACATTTCCCCACATCTTTCCAACTTTTGGTCAACTCATGTCCCTTGTCTAAAATGCTCTTCCCTTTCCTGTCGATCACCATCTTGCCTCTAAGGTCCAACTCAAAATTCATCTTCTTCACCAACTGCTACAAAATCCTGAGTCTGTTACACAGCAGAAATATTGTCAGAGTTTCCTCTGATCCTTAACAACAACTCTGAATATTAGGTGTCGTTTTCTGTGGTTTATAGAAGAGAAGCTGAAACCCAGAGAAGTCGAGCAGCGTAGTCAGGGCCTCCCGTTCAGATTGCCCTCTGCCTGGACAGGCTGCTGCTCTGGGAAGCAGATTTCTCCAGTTAAGAATGGAGAATGGAGCTTTCAGGCCTCCCCGGTGGCGCAGAGGTTGGGCGCTGCACTGTGGAGTTGCCGGCAGCGGCAACACGAGTTCGACGCCTAGCCGGGGAGATTCCCACATGGCGCGGCAGACCTCTTCTGCCTCGCCCACTGCTCCCCTCAGCAGTGTGTTTCTGATCTGCCTGTTCTGCTACCCGCTCTGTCTCTGGTGAACCCTTTCGCCGCCCCGCACCTCTGGCCTGTGCCCCGGCTTGTGTGCATAAGTAAAAAATAAGCCTTTGAAAGAAAAAAAAAAAAAAAAGAATGGAGCTTTCTCTCCCTCTAGTTCAGTTTCTCAGCTTTTTTTTTTTTTTTCATTATCACCACTTAAGGAACCTTTGTAGATATTTCCTCCCCCAAATCTCTCTTCATCCTCCATAAAATTTAAATGCTTTGTAGTGTGAGCTTATTTTCTGCATACACACCTGTGCTCTATTCATCTTTTTAAAAAAATTTTCCACCCCCAAAGAACCAACTTGTGCCCCCTTGGGGCTGTGATATTGCTCCCATTGAGAACTCATGCTCTATATCAAGTTTGCTTTGAGGTGAATTTTGACTCTATATAGAGTCTGTAACTGGATCCCTACAACATTGTGAATTCTCTGTTGTTGTTACTATGCCTTAGAAACAGTTTCCTCCAAAACTTAGGGATAGAAAACAACCATTTATTATTCTCCCAAATTCTGTGAATTCACAAATTTGAATAGGACACAGCAGGGAAGACTTTGCTCTTCTCTACAGTGACTGGGGCTGCAACTAGGAAACCTCTGAGACTGGGGCTAGAATAAATGGAAGTTTCCTTTGCGCTCATGTTTGGCAATTGACACCAGCTGTTGCTTGGAGCAGCTGAGGCTGTTCACCCATATGAGGTCTCTTCACGTGGCCTGGTTGCCTCACAACATGCTGGCTGGGTGTTAATGGTGAGAAACTCAAGAGCAATATGAGGGCCAGACTATGTGCTCTTTTATGGCCTAGCCCCAGAAGGCGCGCAGTATCATTTTCACTGAGTTCTACTCATTGATGCAGTCACAAAACCTTACCCAATCGAAGGTGAGAAGAAATTAACTTCAGCTGGGGGTGAGGGGCGATGCTGAAGTTCTGAATACTATAGGCTGCCTATGTTGATGGAGCTGTTTTGCAAAATACAATCTGCTTCCCTCTAATATCTGCTTATCTGTGCCCTTCGTGCCCCACCTCCACCTGCCACTGCATCTTCAGAGGATCCTGCACATGGTGCAATGTTGGTTTATAGGCATGAAATTTATTTGGATCCTGCAATTTGAGAGGATGAAGCTCCAAGGCTTGGTCCATTTCTGGCATGACCCAGGTTTGGTTATCACGGTTCAGTGACCTTTGGAGAGGCCGGCTGTGGCCAGGAAGCTCACTGCTGCACCAGAGTGCCCTGGAGAAATGCGGAGTGAGGAGCGAGCATTACAAGTAAGAACCCAGTGAAAAGGTTTTTTCTTCCTGCTAGAAACAATGCAGTTATTTCTGGAAATGTTCAAACCAGTCATATCCCAATATATAAAAATAATAGATACAGTGAGTGAGTGAACAAATATGTGAATGGTTTAGTCACCCAATATATTTGCAATAGAATTTGACTTATGTCCATTTCTGTAGAAACCTTGCAAAAAACTAATGGTGTCACTCACAGTAGAATAACAACTATCCCATTCTGGTAATCATCTACCTGTATTGATATTTCTGTAAACACTACTTCTGTCAAACAAAAGATATTTTAGCATGTCAATAATTAGTACTGGGAGGGATAAAATAGTATATATAAAAACATAGAATTTTCAACTTTGGAAATTTTTAAAAGTCCCTAATATGATCTGTATCATCCAAAAAATTTAGAATGAGAAAAAAAAAAGTTTACCTTAAGACAATCTATTAACATAATGGATAACAAAAGTCAACAAGTGGATGTTTTCACAGAAACAAAGTTAGTTAGCACATTGTTTTATTTGAACTTTATAACTCTATGCTAATTTTAATAAAAACTCACCATTCTCATTGCAAATGTTACTGTATCATAAGAATATTGAATTCCAATGATGGAATGCAAAGTATAAAATTTAGATATGTTTTTGGAAATGAAAGAAGCACTGATACTATTAATGAATAACACAGGAAGGTAGGAAAGTTAGCAAAACAAATCCCAAAGACATAATTATAATATCACCATGGATGAATAATCAGTCTTCTAATCTACAGACCTAACCCATTGTTCTTCCATGATATCACATTATTTTGCTCTGATTCTCTCTTGGGTTAGAATATATTCAATTGTAAAAAGTATTCATATTTTATACCTAAATAAAAATCTTTCTGAAATGATATAATTGCATTTGTTGCACATCTTAAAAAATTAATTCACTTAGAAAATGCAGTTGTTTACTAATACTGGAAATAACAACACATGCTAAGTACATGGTGTGATCCACTAGAGAAATAAGCAGTAAATTCCCAAGAAGTCGCCTCTCCTTAAGTGTGGATTGGGGGATGGGACACCTTTGGTTTTCCACCTGCAGAGACAGCATGAGTGCGTGTGAATGCCAGGAAGTCAGGTAGTTGATTTGCTGGAGGATAGTGGCCAAGCATGTCTGCCCTAGACAGAGTAATGGAAGAGACAAGTGGTCTGGACTTCAAACTGTGTCAGATAAGACATACCAGGGGATAAATACTGCAGCTATAAATACAACTCAAAACCTGGATCATTTTTCAGGCTGTTAAATTTCAAATGCCTGCCAAACAGAGTGTAATATCTGGGACTCTCTATTTTTGCAACTCTACTGCAAGGAGTGGCCAAAGTCCAATTCATTTAACCAAGAAAATCTGGGAAGTGCAGACCAGAAGAGTTAAGTTGTCCAATCAAAACTTGGAATTGAAATTAATTAATTTCACAAATTGTAATATGATGTTTGGAGGAAATTCAATTTACCCCAAATTTCTGTCAACTCCCAATGATAAGACATAATAAAGATGATTGGCTACTGATTAATCTCTCCATTGCAACCCTGGGGGTCAGCTCACTCAGAGAGATATGTTGCATCAGGTTTTCTGGTTGACCTTTTGGAGGGATAATTCAGAGAGTTGAAGGCATCTAGGCAACCCTCTCTTCCAAACCAAACAAAAATTTACGAAGCGTTCGTGAGCTCAAGTACTGCATTATTTAAATGTTGTTTGTCATAAATGATAGAAACACAATTTAGATGACTTTGTAGCCAAGGGAGATAGAGTGGCTTAAATAACCAACAAAGCACAAGGCTAGCATGGCTTCAGGCATGGCTGAATATAGGTGCTCAAACAAGGGCATCTAGATTTGACGTCTCTATCTCTGCACTCTGCTCTGGTTGGCCTTGTTTCCAGGTAGTCTTTTTTCAAGAACCATCGTTGTGCAGCTCTAGGCTATATTCTCCAGCTTTAAGATCAATGCAAAGAGGGCTTATAGAGCTCCTTCCTGGTTTTCAGTTCTAAGAATCAGCAACTTTCTTATTTAAGGTCCTCACTGTGTATCTACTTTGCAGTCAGAGTTCGTATCTGAGGAATTTCTAAGACTGTGGCCATTTTCATTTTCCTGTGTGAGCTGTTTTTCCCATTGACTAGAATTTTTATCATTTCCTTTGTTTATGAAATTGTTTATGTGCTAGCCACAAATTTAACTCATCCATTTGTACAAATATTCTCTCAATACGTTCAAACACATTAGTCATTTATCAATTTTATCTTCTTAAAGAATGTTCTTTGTGCCAACAAAAGTCAGTTGCTGGACAGACTCACTGAACGACTTTTGTCTTGGGCTCCTCCTTACCTATTACCCCTGCGTGTTTTGCTGTCATTAGACACCTTGTTTCTTAGCTCCTATGTCTTTCTTTTCTGTTGCTTACTCCTTTGTTTTGGTGGAGAACATGCTCCAGGTGTCTCTTGAGAGAGGGTGTCTGAGAAACACATTTTGTTTGAGACTGTCTAAAATATCTACATTGCATTCTTATATTTCATTAATGATTTGAGTTAATTCTAGTTTGGTAATGCTTTCTCATTAAAAATTTCAAAATGTTACTTTATTCTAGCTTCAGCATAGTTGTTGCAACCATTCTAATTGTTGTTCCTTAGTATGCAACATTTCTCTCAATCTCTATCTCTCTGTCTCTCTCTTGCTCTCACTCTCACTCATAATTTGTAGGGTCACCTTATTGTCTTTAGTTTTGAAATCTCATGGTGATGTGATTTGGTGTGAGTATATGTTTATTCATTGTACTGTTTTAGTTACATGTGAGCCATTTCAAGCTGGAAATTCATGTCTTTCAGTTCTGGAAAGTTTTCTTGAATTATTTATTTGATGATTGTCTCCTCAAAGCTTTCTCTTTGTCTTTCTCAGGAACTTGTAAATCCAGATGTAGAACCTCCTGGTCAGACATTTTAAAGTTTCTTCTCCATTTTTTTTTTGTTTCTTTATATTTTTGCTCTATATTTATCTTGAACTATAATCTCAACTCTATCTTCCACGTGTCAACTGAGTTTTTCATTTCTGTGTCGTATTTCTTAGTTCTCAGTGATCTTCTTTGTTCTCAGAAATTTCTTTTTTATAGCACCCTGGTTTTGTTTTATCAAGGTTATAAAATCTTATTCCTCTGGAAAAATTAATAATATTTAACTTTTTTCTTCTTTCATTATCACTATTTTAACTGCTTCATTAATTCTTTCTATAATATTTACTGACCACTTATTATTTTCCAGGCAGATATTTATTGGGATAATCCAAGAAGAAAAATAGAGACTCATCTTGTGCAGATTATGTTTCAGTTGCTTCTTTTGATGTCTTCTTTTAATATTAGAGATTTTTGTTAACATGTTTGGTGACTCTTGGCTCTCTGTTCATTTTTAAGAGTAGAGTACAAATCCCAAAGGAAAGTTCTCTGTGTGAGGGAAGACTTGCTGTGTCCTATCTTTACTGTAAGTGACATGGCTAAACTATTAATATTTCCTCAAAGTGCTTCTGAGGTCATCACCTTTGGATCTTCCATAAGTTTCACCCAGAACAGACCTTCCAGTCTTCTGTCTGAGTAGCTCTACTCCTGATGCACTGGGGAGAGAGCAGGGAAATATTCAGTATATTAACTTCTAGTTAACCCACAGTTTCAGTGGCTGACATCTGGAGATTCACCCATGTAGAGATTACACTAAATCTCCAGTCAACTTCTAAAAGACTCTCAGCCAATTCTTCTTTTTTAGCATCACCTTCATTTTAACTTCCAGGGATATCAGTGTTAATTCCTGAGGGCTTTAAATTCTCGAGTTTAGAGGATTCTGTAATATAAGTCATTTTGCTTGCTGCCATCCCAAATGTTGGCTTAGACTTCAGTTTTCTTGGAACTGCTAAGTCAGTTGCATTTCAGTCTGCATTCTGCCATCCAAAATTTTAGCACTAATGTTTTCTCTATTGTTCCCGTTGTCATCTGGGTTTATTCCTTTAAATGCATCACTTTACAAATATTGTGTCATGTTTCAGGAGGAAGCAAAGCAAAAATGCATGTGTTCAGTCCGATGTTTTAAACATCTTCTGAATCCTTAGTGAACTTTTTAAGAGAGTGAAGAAATTAAAGTTCTTCCATACCTTCTGTGGGCCAGATGTAATACTCATGCTTGGTATTTTTGCTTTTACTAATAAATTTAATGCTCAAAACAATGAATTTTTGGGAAATGAAAAGAAAGATTCAGAGAGATGAATTAATTTGATTATAACAAACATAATTCAATGTAGAAATAATTGATTAAACAGCAATTATATGTCCAAAACTGTGCTAGTTGCAGAGGATGAAACAGCTAATGTTAACTTGCAGCTGTCTACACATGGAACTTGGGAGTTATCTTAGGCTCATCTATTGTCCTTCTCATAACCTACTGATTTATTGCCTCAGTATTTCTCAGCTGTGCCCTCCCTTGCTTCCTGTAAAGTCCTGACTTCAAGCCATGTGCTCCCAAAACTTCATGTCTCTAAACCCACCATCCCACATGTAGCTAGGGCGGTCTGACTGCACAGCATATCCGATCGCACGACTCTGTTAGCTGACATCTAAGTGGGGAGGATGTTACTACCTCATGCCAACATCTGGCACAACTGCCTGGCAGTCATTTGCACTCAGGGTAGTACATAATTTGCTCCCTGTCCTCAGCTCTTATGCAAGGCCTAGTATCCTAGTTAGCATCCATAAATGTTTATTGAGATGAACTAAACATAATAGTTCAAGCCACTGTGAGCTTATATTCCACCTCTTAAGTGGATTAAAATCTACTAGGGTGATTCCTGATGGAGTCTTCTGATGATTCCCGGCCTCTGGATGGCTTCCTTGTTAAGCCCTGTGGGAACTACCTGTCCCCCCACCCCGACTTGCAGCCTCTACTCTCTTCTCTGCTTGGATGCCCTTGTAAGGTCCCTCCCAAGGCCCTCCAGCCTTCCTCTGGATAGCCTTCGTATTTACTTACTCTATCCCTAGGTAAGAAACAAAGTGTCTAGCCTGATATTTTATCCAAATTCAGTAAGGTAGGATGGGGAGAAGCTGTGGCTCCCCGCCTTTGGCCAAGGCAGGAAATCCCCTCCCCCTACCATCTTTGGGTGGCTTTAGAGACCTAGTTGGATTTTATGTTCTGAATCTTCCAGAGTTGTCTGTGCATTTACCCCCACCCTAACAGCAGTTGATTAGATTGTGGGGGAGGGGGTGTGAAAGGAAAGGGTAAAAAAAGTTTATTTGGTTTTAGCATTACCCATATAGTATTAGGTGGGAATTTCCAAGAAATTATGTGGCAATGACGTTATAACTTTCACACGATGGCTGGAAGCAACATTATAAAAATATTACCTAACACGACTCCATAAGGACTTATGAAATTTCATTCCATTTTATACTTGTAATTAAGTGGCCCACATAATGAAGTACTGTGTGTGCGAAGAGGGAAATGACTTTTGTAGGTGAAAGATAGCTGGGGTAGAAACAAGACTGGCATTTTAAAGGAAGAATAATCAAGGCAGGGTGGCTGAAAATTATTATACCTCATTCTATAAACAACTTCAACTGGATGGATTTTTTTCCCCTTTCAAGCTAATCTTCTGGTTGTAAGCAAGACAAATATATTCAATATTCTTCCGATGAAATACTATCCCACCCTGTTTACGAATGGTGGTGAGCAGAAATATTTCCAAGATTGGAATCAGATAGTGCTCATTTCAAATCTCAGATTGCCACTTATTAACAAAGTGACCTCGGATAAGTGGCTAAGCCAGAGCTACTCAGAGCGTGGACCCTGAACCAGGACTGTCATTTGGGGGCTCATTAGAAATTCATATTCAAGGGCAACACCTCAAGCTTATTGAATCTCAGCTCTGAGTGTGGAGCCAGGTATGTGAGTTTAGCAACCCCCCTCAGAAAGATGAGTGCCACTTGTTTACGTGATAAAAATTCCAGTTTCCTTCTCTATAAATGACTCCTTTATGGTAGAAACCCCAACTCCATGTATCTTAAATAGAACAAGAATTTAAGAATTCACATCGGCTTGGATCCAGCACCTCAAACAATGTCACCCAGAATTCCTTTATTTGAGTTCCTGACACCCTGGCATAAAGAGAGCTCAGAAGAGAAATTCAGTTGAGGTCTCCAGTTGCTATTTGCACACCTGAGTCTTCCAGCTAACGTTCCTGTTATTTGCATACTTATTGAGCGGCCACTTGTGCATGCTTTGTGTGGCTACAGGGACACGATGTGAGGCCACCAGTGTCAACTGGCTTGTCGCTCCCGACAGTGTGCTGTTTTTCCTCTTTGCTTTTGAATGTGCTTCCCTTTTTTCTGAATTGCCCTTCTTTGCCAGAACCATCTGGGTAACTCCCATTTATCATTCAGAAACTACTTGCACATGGGCTATTTTCTAAATCTTTTCCCAGCTCCCCTGCCAGCGATCATCTCTGCTCCTTCCATGTTCTCTACTCTTTACCTGGGGCCCATCAGCTCATTATGCATTTCTATGCCCTGCCTTCCACCCTAGACAGAGAGTTCCTCGGGGCATGGCCCTTGTCTGAACATTTCAAAACCTCTACCTCCTGGCATGTGCTTAACAACTCCCACTGAGCTGAAATGACCCTTCTCAGAGTTGCAGGCGTCTGTGGAGTGTTCGCCCCAAGCTCCTTCACAGTGAAAGGTACAGGCTGTTAGCCTCCACTCTGCCTTACTGCCTCGGCACAAGAGGCTGGCTCATTCATTATCAGTCCGAAGAGTCCCAGTGATGACCACCAGAGATTCCTGCAGTGATGGAGACGCTCTGTATCTGTGCTTCTATGGCAGTCACTAGCCACTGGGGACTGTTAGTGACACTGAGGAGCTGGATTTTTAATTTTCTTTAATTAAAATGTATTTCTTTAATTTAAATTTAAATAGCCATGAGAGGCTAGTGGCTACTATACTGCACATTGCAGACGTCATGGGTGATTAGAGTGTCCTGGTGAGTAAAGAATTGGAGAGGTTATTCCAGAAGTAGCACATTTGGGCAACTTCAAACAACTCTGCTACAACCTCCAGAGCCGGCTCAGTGGCCGCCTGCCTCCTAATTTTACCCTTACAGCCTGAAGCTGCCAGATTTTCAGCACCAAGTAAGTCAACAGATGTCAACAGATGCCAACAGCTACTTGGAAACTGGATTCCATTAATCAATTCCAAAGCCATGCTATGGAGCTGATGTGGAATATGACAAATGATGCCAGAAGATATTTATTCCTATCCCTCCCTTTAAAAATTTGTTCACCCGCCCCACGAAAATTCAAGGAGACCTGTGAATTACATGGGTTATGAGACATTTTTCTTAGGTAGCAGTCCCCTTTCATAGGTTCCGTGAGAACTTTGGAACCACAGGGGAAAAAAGAAACCTTGAGGAAGAGTCTGTGACATGCGTTTAGTGGGGTATGAAGGTAACTAGTGTCCCGGAAGGCTACTGGATGGGAATTTGTCTCGTCTTAATCATTTGTTGGGACCACCTAAAAGAGGCAAACAGAAAAAGTAAGAAAGGTCCTTTAGGAAGAAACTTTCCTACCAATCCTCAGGATCCGTATAAGCAGAGGCCAGTATCTGATGCTTCCTGTGCTCTATGGGGAGGGTCTGGATTGGGTGACCCAGAAGTTGCTGGAGGGATGAGGCTTACCTGCTAAAAAACAAGAGATTGAGCAAAATGGGAATGTTAGCCATGGATTGAGTGGCCAACTAGGACTTAAGAAGGAGAATATGGAACTGATGGAGGTCTGTATGGGGGATGGTGGGTCTAAAAGTGGTTAAAGACTGGAGTCAGGGATCAGGGAGACAAGCATGAATGAGCCAGGAGCCAACAAGAGGTTTGCATGTGGTATAGATGGTGATAGTAGACCTGGGTAGGCAAGGAGAACACACATCACCTTCAATAGGCCATTACATGTAACAGTAGCTTTTGGGGGAAAAACTAAAGCAAAATAATAATGAATGCACACATTGGCTATAGGATACATACAAATGGTGAATTGTATCATTTTATTAAACCAACCTTGCATGTCTAGAATAAACCTCACTTGACAATGATGTAGTTTTCTTTTTTTATGTTGTCAGATTCAATTTACTAATGTTATGTTAAGGATATTTGTGCCATTATTGGTCTGTTTTTTTTTCTATTTTTGTAAAGTCTGTGTGTGGTTTTGATATCAGTGTAATGCTAAACTCTCAAAGATAAACTTGAGTAAACGTGGTATTGTGTTTTTCTTAAATATTTCAGAGATTTACTAATCTCTAGATCTAGAGTTTTCTCTGAGGAAGATTATGAATTACAAAATAAATTTATTTAAAACATATAGAATTATTTGTATTTTTAATTCTTTCCCAGTAAATTTGATTTGTGCTTTTAATGCATTTTCAAATATGCATCATTGATTAAAAGTCAGACTTGACATAATATTTCTTTATTATCCTTCTCTTTTTTCTTGATTATAGCTTTTGTTTCTTTTTTTTTTCATTCAGTCTTAACAAAGTTTATCAAATTTATTGCTATTTTTCAGGAACCAGCTTTTTGGTATATTGATTTTTCTCAATTGGTTGTTTTCTCCTTCATTGATTTTTACTTTCACCTCTATTATTTCCTTCCTTTCACTTGCATTGGGTTTAAAGAACTTTTAAAACTTAGCATATGCTATTCTCTCCTAATGTAACCCTCTTCTCAAAATCTTCTCTGGCTCATTCCTACCTGTCCTGCACATAGATTTCTCCATCACTTTCTAAGGGAAGTCTTTGCTGCTTTTCCAGATATATTTTTACATTCTCACCTAGCACCATGAGCTATCCTGCCTAGCACTCATCACTGTAGTAATTTTACATGTTTTTGTGATTCTTTAATTAATATCTGCCTTCTTCACTCTATGAAAATAGAGATCACATCTCCTTTTTCATATATCATGAGCTTCTTCACATTCGGCTCAGGGAAGGACAGATGAATGATTTTTAAGTCCCCAGTTTTGGTAACTTTAGCTGGAATGAGTCAGTTGTATTCTCTTTTGCAGAACTTAAAGATCTGACCACTCCCACGCTGGCAAGGGAGAATGGCTGAAATGGAGCAGAAGAGAAAGTCTGGGACTGGCAACATTGGATATCATTTGTGGGCCTGGAGGAAAATATAGAGTTAAGTTCTGTAGAAGGCCAAGGTGCAGAATACTTTGGAGCAGTGGTTAGCCAACTCTAACATACCCTGGAATCATTTTAAAAGTGACCCACTTTTTTGTTTCCTTTTTTTTTTAGATTTCATCCTAATATTTCTTTGGACTGAGAACCATTAACTGGCCACAAAGGGCCTTGACTGGGGAAAAGGCAGGTGCACCAGAAAGGCAAATCCCAGCCCATGTGTACACACATGTTTGTGCACACACCCATGCCTGAGTGTGTCACATGTTTCAAACAGATGCTGATTTTGATTTTTAAAAATACTGTATTCAAATATTATTTCTCTTGATTACTGAGTTTTTTGGCACTCCCTAAAATTTTGCACCTGAAATGAACTCCTCATCTGCCTCACCCTAGTCCTGGCCCTTAGGGGATGCACAGATCATATGTAAAGTCCCCTGCACAGTGAGGCACTCAGAGCAGGCCTCAGCAAAATGCAGTTCCTAAGGCCACTGTTGTAATTTCAATAGGGGCCTAAGTGAGTGGTGCAATGGAAGCTCCGAGGTAGGAGTGACCCCTGGCCCCTCTGCACCATGGCCTGTACCAGTCAATTCTGAAACCAATCTACATATATACACACACAGGGCTTTAGGGCTTCCAGCCTCATTCACTGCTCATAGAGGAAGGGTCTGTCACGACTCCTAACACAAGGATGAGGAAATAGAGTCTCAGATCTGTCAATTGACCCGTAAAAGCTCAGGCAGTGGAGAGAACACCTGTTGATTTTGTATGCCAGTCATCCCATCCCCTCTCCTTCCACCTTGCTTAGGGAATCAGCCTCCCCCTGCCTCGCTCCCCTGGGTCTCAGCTCTCTCATTTGTAAAACTGAAACTGGGCCTGCAGCGCTAACTGAAGGGCTACCAGGTGCAGATCGTAGAATGGACTGGTCAGGTGTGAGCTATGAGCTGATTGGTGTTAAACGGTCCAATCAGTCATAGGATTGAAGGCAGTCCAATCAGAACTAGACTAGTGGGTGGGGTCCTGGAAAGAGGATATAAGGCAGGGCAGGTGCCAGCTTGGGACACACTGCGTTCCTGAGAGGCTCTGTTCCTGGGAGGCTCACTCTGTTCCTGACCTCCAGAGGCGAACAAAGAGAAGCCAAAGAGCTTTCCAGAGGGCAGCTGCCATCCTCTGGCTCTGCCTCTGACGTTGCTTAAAAGAACACAAAGAGGGCCTCCCCGGTGGCGCAGCAGTTAAGCGCTGCTCTGTGGAGCTGTCGGCAGCGGCGACGTGAGTTCGACGCCTGGCCGGGGAGAATCCCACATGGTGCGGCAGACCTCTCCTGCCTCCCCCACTGCTCCCCTCAGCAGTGTATTTCTGATCTGCCTGTTCTGCTCTCCGCTCTGTCTCTGGTGAACCCTCTCGCCGCCCCACACCTCTGGCCTGTACCCCAGCTTGTATGTATAAAAAAAAAAAAAAAAAAAACCCACAAAGACAAAGGCCCTGGGCCTGGCATCTCAAAAAGCTGTTTGTTGTTGGTGTAGGTCAACAACTCACATTTGAAAGCTGTAACTGATGGCGTATTTGACACCAGCTCTTGGTGACTGGGTGCCTGACACTACTGGCTGGTGCTACCCAGCACTGTTGAAGGGTGCTGGGCACTCTTTGCTCAGGTCAACCCCTAGAGTCGTTAACTGCTCCAGATCGTTGGGCGCTGCCTCCAGGCGCTGCTGCCTCTGGCTGTCTGGTCCAGCGTCCAATGTGTTCATCCTGACCTTCAGGCTATAGCTGCAGGTGTGAAGTCATCTCAGTGGCCCCACCCCTGATCAACCCAGCTGTGATGAGTTGGAGCCTGGCCTACTGCTGGCCTCCGCCATGAGCTCCAGGCCCCTTGTTGATGGGACAGCGCCATCTTGGATGAGCAGTCTTTTGCTTAGGACTTCTGGACACTGTGGACACTACCTGAGGTAAGACAGCTGGCCATTGTGGCCTTAGAATCTGGTTTCCCCTGTTTGTTAAATAAACTCCTCCATTGTTGTCCCCTGAGCCTGAGAGGTCTTGCAATTGTGTGGGTAGATGAGAACCCACAAACGGTGACCTGTCCTCTAGTAGATACCGTCCTTTTACCAGTTATAGCACCCCTAGAGCTCTGTTTCAAAATGGGCCAGGTAGTGTCCTGAGCCAGATAATGGGAAACCCAGAAAAGATGATGTTTTGAAGGTCTGTGTATTTAGTGGGAGCAGGTGGGAGTTTAAGATAGGGGCAGTTTAATTAAGAGATGGTGATGAGGTTTCCACCAGGCAAAGAGATGCTGCGTCCTGGGAGGTGCTCTGAGGGCACTGGCCCTCAGAATTCTCTGGTGTGAGGTTTGGTGGAGAGGGTAGGAGGGAGGGACTTTTTAACCTCTGCTTGGGAGAGAGGGTTTTGGGTGGTTGAAGACTCAATTTGCGTTTCTTTCTGAAGGGACCTGAATTAGCCCCACATTTTTGGTTTATTCTAGTGATTTTTTTAATGCTCTTTAAATACCGTGACCGTTTGACCCTTCTTGGGACCTGCTGGTTGTGAGGATGTGGTAAGAAATACATGTGTACTGCTGAACACATAGTAGAAAAAGATGGCAGCTGAGCCCCAAGGGTAACTCAACCCAGGGCAGATGAGTTCAGCACTTGCTCCAGACTCTCAGACCCTGAGTTGCCAGACAGGCCTGGCCCCCCACTGTGAGGAGACCTCTCTGATTTTCCAAAAGGGAGACACTGAGGCCCCAGGGCTGACAGCGATCCTGCTTCCCGCCCAAAGGTGGATGGTTTGGCTGCTGAGTTCCCCGAAAATTGTTTCCGCATGTTGCCGACATCAGGCCTGAACGTTTGCTCAGCATACAGTCGTGAGGGCCCTCCGGGGAGGCTGAAACCCCACACCAGCCCTGCCGTCCGCCCCCAGCCACAGGCTGCCAAGCCACTACCCGCAGCCAACTCCCAGGGCCAAGTGGTGGGAGACTCGGCACTGCCAGGGGCAGGGGCGCCTGGGAGCCCCTTCAGGCCTGCCCTACCCCAAGGGCGGCAGCTCCAATGCCACCTGGTGGCTGAGTGGGAAACTGCACCAGCATGGCAGCCCCACTCTTGCCTTGGCTTGGGGACTGGGAACCTTGATTGCTAGAGCGCTAAATAGGCGAAAGATGGGCCTTCTCCCATTCCAGGAACTCCCAGGGCAGGGAAATGCGGTTCCTGAGTCTGGGCTATTTTTAAACACCAGCATCAGCCATGCAGATGCTCTGTTTATGGCTGATGTTCCAAGACTGAGAGGAGCTGTGCATTTAACCAAAGGCAGATGCCAAATGGGAGTAATTAGAATGGGCTGTCTATTCCCAGGCCTGGGAAGCTGGACATGGAGAGGGCCCTCTGGCCACCCTGAGGCCGAGGTTTCTGCTAGGCAAGGAAATTCTGGACCCTGGCTGGCATCTGAGGCCCTTGAGATGATGTGGGGGGAGAGGAGGCCTCATTAGCCAACCCCCTTTGATTATTAGCATTATTGTCAAAAAAATAATGTGTAGAAATAGTGCTTTATAAAGGGCAGGCGTTATTTTTTCCCCCAACTTTACTGATAAGGCAGGGAAAACTTTGTCATGAAGATATTCATCAAAGGAATACTCACCTAGACAGTGAGGTATTTTTTCTTCAGTTCTTTGAGAGTTCCCCAATAGGGTCTCTGACCTGTTAGCTCACCTTCCATGGCTCTGGCCACTCTCAGGATCAGATCCTTTAGGGGTTATTCAATTTGTCTAATAAGAGCCAGGGCCTGCTTTATGTCCTCACTCCCCGCCCCACCCCTATTTCTTCCCTCTCCCCTTCTCCCAGAATTGTACTGTGAGTTTTCCATGTGTTTTTCTTAAGTTCTCTTCACTCTTTCTACCACCTCAGTGGACACATGATCCAAGACTTCTGATGACCCTTTGAGTGATTCTCTTTGTTCTTCTGGCTCTGTCACATAGCATGTGGCTTGGCTCAGAAAACCTCTGCTGTTGTTGAATGAGTGACCAAGTGAGCATGAGAACACTGCCCAGTTGCTCGTTCCTTTGCTGAGAGGAGCAAATTCAAGAGAATGGAAGACTCTGCGAATTCTTGAGGGCTTTATGATCTCCTCTGAGAACAGAAGTAAAGAAAGGTAGTGTGAGTGATTGACTACCGGGCTTGTGAGAACAGAGCAGGCTTGAGGGGGTTGAAGAGGGCTTCCTAGAGGAGGAGAAGCAGAAGGGTGGTAATGAGGGAGAACAGAATGAGTCTTGAGAAATAAGTACAGCTGTTGGGGGGCAGAGGATGAGGAGGAAGAGATGATCTTCTTGGGGGCAGGGAACCCAGCAGGAATCTCCAGCATGAAGAGCTGCCACACCAGTATTTATATGCCTATGGCTAAGTGAGCCCTGGTTGAGGCTCACATTAGAGACCTCAGCTCTGCCCATCCTGAGAAGCGGGAGTGCTGGTGGACAGTGAAGCAGGCCTGGCTGAGGACTAACGGAGGTTTCCTAGACCAGTCTTGACAACAAATAGCTGCCTTGATTTGCTGATCTGCCTGTGTTTCCCTGAGGAGTCAGGCCCTGACCTGAATTCTCAGCAGCTAGCTTATCTCAAGCCCAAGCCAAACACCAGTTAGGCCCTGTGATCTGTCCAGTTGTGCCCAAGCCTGGCCTCGAATGCCCCACCTGCTGTTCATCGCCCCAGTGCTGACAGCTCCCACTGCCCGGATCTTCAACAAAGTCCAATTCAACTTCTCTTTCCTCACTCCTCCTGGATTGAGCTTCTTTGCTCTTCCAGTCCTCTGGTTGTGGTATCCTAGGATGCTTTGAGCCCTACAGCGGAGGGCCAGGCTTTAGAGGCCTTGAACGTCAGGCCAAAGAGTGTGGGTATTATGGAGTGGCCAGTTACACAGCCATTGTGTGCTGCTGTGGATGGACTGTGCCTGCTAGAGGCCAATGCAGAAACCTTGGGGTGGATGAGGCCTGAGTGAAGGGTGGGTATGTTCTGAAAGGGGGAGCTCACCATGATCAGATATCAGTGATGGGAGACCTAAGGGAACATCAGACCCTGCCATTCGCTGCACAGATGGCAACACTGAGCCAGAGACCATTGCCCAGTGTCTACAGAACTTGCATGTTGCCATCCCCAAGTCGGCAAGAGTTTGGGAACCGCAAGAAGCTCTCTTGAACTCCCTGATTTCTCTCCAGGAGGCAAAAGCATGACTTTTAGGTTGAGGCAGTTTGGGGTTTCTATTTCAGCAACCCCAGCTACTAGCTGTGTGACTCTGGACAGATCACTTAGCCTGTCTGAGCACAGGCATTTTTGTCTTTCAGATGAGTACAATGACACCGCCCCACAGGGCTGTTAAAGGATTTAATGAGGTAATAGCCATGAAAGTGCCCAGTATAGCACCTGGTACCTAGCAGGGCTTCCCCAAGTCCTCTCTGAGACATTTTTAGCTTTTGGAGAATCCAGGGGTAGTTAGAAAGTGCCAGTAGCTAGTTGGAAGGGCCCAGCAAGGGGACAGGAGACAGCCAGACCTTCCAACCAGCCCTGGAGTCACCTTTCCCGTCTGGAGGCTGGAAGAATCTGTGAAGCGGGCAGTGGATCAGCCTCCAGGACCAAGAAGTCACTCTCCGCCATCTCCTGTGGTCACCAGAATCCCCCCAGCTCTGCCTGGAAAAGCTCCAAAGCCTTTGAACTGCTGAGGCCCTGTTGGGCTCCTCACTGGGCGAGGGCTGGGAGCAAATATTTGGGCAGCCAGTGGCTGTGTTTGGGGCTTTCTGTGCTCCCTGCTGATCAGCCTGTGCCAGGGGATGCCCAGCTGTGAGGTCAGTGCCCAAACCAGGTGTAGGCGGTGGGCGGCACAACATCTGCAGAGCCCAGGCGCCTCCAGCGGAAGCCCCTGAGCGAGGACGGAAAATGCCACTCCAGGGCCGTACAATCCATCCAGTTGTAATCCCCAGAGCTGGCGTCACTGGGGCCTGTCCGAAAAATGTGCCGTGCAGGGTCTGAACTCATACTTGTGAGCCTGCCATGGGAGCTGGCAGGGAGGGAAACAGCGGGGGCTGCAGAGGCCCATAAAAGCAACCCAAACCGTTTCAAGCTTTTTTATTTTTTTGTTACAGCCCACTTGGCTGCCCATGCCAGCTGGGAACCGGGGCCCAGCAAGCGCGCAGAGTTATGGGGCAGCGCTAAGTGCTCTGTTTGTATGAAACTGCCAAAATGTTAGTACAAAGTGGTAGGTGTTTGTGCTGCAGATAACTGATGGGCTCGTGGGTGGGGAGGCGGACGTCTTGTTATTAGGGCAGTGGCTCTTCTGAGAAATGCTGAAGCCTCCTCAAGAGAGCAGCAGCAATATTTTCCTGGGCACACGGGGGGCCAACCTGACAGTTAATGGGTACACCTGGGCCTCATGAATCAGCCCCAAGAGGGGTGCAGGGGTAGAGGCCGGATTTTGGCATGTTTGTCTGATTCTTGGGGTTTGCCCTCACTGGCCAAAAAAGCCCGTTCTTCATAATGTTCCAGAACCCACTACACTGTGGATAGAGTAAAGGCCTGTTCAGGTGCCTGCTGCTTGGGTGTCCTACTTTGAAGAACCCATGGAAACTGTCATGTAGCGGGGTTCAAAGGTCTGGGAACTGGGGAGTTGGGGCAGGGACCCAGAAGGATTGTTTAGACTCTGTTGAGAGAGAGTGTTTCCCTGAGTGTCAAGTATTCTGGAAGGGAGTGAGGAGAGGCTCCTGATTTGTGGTATCTGGGGGACAAGAGCTGTTTCCCTGTGATAGTCACCTCTCAGTTTCTTGAGGAGGGGATGGGCCACCCCACATGATCTCGAAGGTTCTAAGGTACTAAGTGATCTCACTCTCATACCTTCTGTGTGTATTTGTGTCAAGTACTCACATAAATCTGTAAAACCTATCCCTCGAGGTGGGGGGGCGGGAATAAGGGAGTGTACCATCTGTTAGTCATTTCATTTTACTGGGTGCCTATTTGTGTCATCTGCTAGATGCTGAGAGAGCCATTCACTAATTTTACTGGGCGTCCACTCCACACTGGGGACATGGTAGTAAATAAAGCTGGAGAAACCACAACCTGCCCTCACTGAGCCTACATTCTAGTGCACAGTGACAGACCAGACACACATGGCTGCTAATACATCAGCAATGAGAAGAGCTCAGAGGAAAAATCAGGCAGCATAAAAAGACAGCAGTCCTCAGGGGGGGTGTTGGGGTGGTGAGAGAGACCGGGGTTAGAGCAGGGAAGTAGGCACCCAAGGTCCCCGCAACTGATGGGCTTGGCCGTGAAGATGCGAGGGTAGCGAAGGATGGTGGTTTCCCCAGGGCATGTCGCTTGCTGGGTGCTGGAGCTGCCCATGGAACCAGGTGGAGGTGGCCCTGGAGACAGGAGAAAGCCGAAGCTCTGAGAGCTCTGGGTGGGCTGGAGGCCCAGGATTGAATGGAGGCCACTTGCCGCAAAAGCCCAGGGGGTCCACCCCTCTGCTCGTATTTCTGGTGGGGGCCAGAGGAGGCCCACCTGCTGGGAGTTAAAATAAGTAGAATCTGAATTTTGCCAGCCCCTCTTCCCAGCTGGGAGACTTGCAGTAAGTTATTTCACTTGTAGCTTTAGTCTACTCTCTCTTTCCAGGGTTTTTGTGAACAATAAATAAGGAATTTCTCTTTATAAAATATACATAAAGCTGTTAACATGATGTCTGGCTCAAGGAGCCCCCTGAGTGGCTGAACTCCTACTGGCATTCTGGTTTCCTTCTGTGCACGAGGGCCCTGGCAGGGTGCAGCGCGATCACCCAGCCCCCCTGGCACTAGATGCCACGTTTGGCCCATGTCCTGAGCAGCCCCTCCTCAGTGGGCTCAGCGGCCTCCCGAGCCCACTGCCTGCACTCACACACCTTACCTGCTAGTATGTCCGAGAGGTCCCAAATCTGCCATCGATGGCGATGCACAGGCCACATGGAGAGTGAGCTCCTCCTCGAGCGCCAGCTCTGCGCTTTGTGATCTGCTCTGAGCTGGTCCTCAATCACTGCCTTTTGAAAATGGGGGTGTGTATGGTGGCAAAGATGAGGCCAGTGACCAGATACTCTCGCTGACTCTAGTTGGTGACAGGTGGGGTAATAGAAGGCAGGAGCTCCAGGACTGGTGGGTGCTGTGGGGCGGGCGCACTTCTAGCTGTCGGGAACCCCCCCCGGCTGACCCCCTCTGTGTTGAGCCCTTTTCTTCATCTGCTGTTTGGGTTTCTCATCTCACAGCAGGGAGGGAGGTTCTTGATTGTACGCAAAGTTGATCCACATGAGACTGGGATGACTTAGTGACTTAGTGATCCAAATAGAGCCTCTAATGAATCACTGCAACTTAAAAATACACGTCAAGCTAGGACGCTACTAGAAAGCCTCTTTTCAATCCAAGAAATTCCTCATTCCCCTTAAGTATAGAAAGAGAGGGATGGCATGGACGAGATTGCAGTTGCCCTGGTTTCTGACCCCTTTATCTTAGTAGGGTTTTTAACTGGCTGCTCAGCTGAGACTGTATCCCAGCCTCCCCAGTCACTAGATGTGGTCAGATGACTACATTGTGTTCAACAGGACTGGGGGGACATGGTGTGAACATTCTCTGGGTTATGTTGTTCGGGGAGGGTGAGCCCTGTCATCCGCCCTGCTTCCTGGAACGAGGAGGTGCTGGTCTCCTGTTGGACCAGATGGCAAGGTCCACACCCAGGGCATGGCAGAGCCACAGAAGAGCCCTGGGCCGCTGACGCTAAGGAGCTGTGATGTCAGGTCTGGGTGGCCTGTTCCATGAGAGAGATACTTCTTGCTTATTTAAGCTACAGTTATTTCGAGGCTGTGTTACAGCAGCTGAACCTCTATCCTACTTAATACAGCTAGGATTTGTGGGTCTCTTGGCTCTCCCCAAAGAGCTGATGTTCAAGAGTGACTCAGAGAACAGACCTACTCCTGGAATGAAAAATACTAATGCTGCCAATGGCATCTTCTTACTTTGATGCCAACACACCTTTGCCATCTAACACTTACCGGGAGCCTCAGGGCATGCATTGTAGGTGCAGCTCAGAAGGGTGAAGTGTTTTGTGCAAGATCATGTGTGAGTGAGGGAGAGAGCCAAAATCAGAACTTGGAGTGTCTGATTCCTAATCCATTTCTCCTTCCCTACAGCAGAAAGCCCTGTCCATCTTGTCCATTTATAAATATGTGACGTGCATTTGGGGGTGAGGTAGGGGAGGACAGAGAGCTATAATCCTGCTCTAGTTTTAAATGGGAACATCAAAGTAGCTGGCTGGGGACTTCTTCCTGAGACAGCTGGAGGAATCTCACTTACTGAAGCCAGCCTACTGGCCCTTGTCCTCTGACCTACAGCCTCTGGGGCTTCTTAGAACAAGCCCCAAAGATATCTTCAAACATGAAGTTTTCCCACAGGGAACTAGTGGCATGATTCTGCAGGGATCATGTCTAGGTACCTGACAGTGAAATCCCCAGGAATGAGTCATTTTCCCAAGTAACTGAAGAGGTTCATTCTGACTTCTTCATCTGCAAACATGGCAATATCTCCACCAGCCTCACTGGGTTCCTGGGAGGAATAATGCATGCAGCATTCTCTGTTAAAGTAAGTGCTGTCTAAGTGCTTATGAAGTTAGTTAACAAGACTAGAAAATCAAGGGCTTGTCTGGTTTGCGCTGGACTCAGAGAAATGGAATAACTGATGTGTAACTATAAAGGGTGTGGTCACCTCCAAGCATTCTGGCCGCTTTACTTGCCTGGGCAGGATCCAAAGTGGGTAGGGGAGGTAGGACCTGAGGCTTCCGCTGCTATGTGACCTTGAATGAGTCACTTAGCGTCTCTTTGTTTTCATTTTTTCATCTGCAAGAATCAACTGATAGTAGATCCACTTCGAGATGATCACTAAAAACCTCTTTAGAATGTCCAATTTCATTTATATGTTTTCTAAATTGTTGGAGTAGGATTTTTGCTATTCTTGTTAAGAATGCATCTCTCTTCATGAGTGAGATTGGCTAGCAAGCCTTCCCCCTTCTGGCCTTCTGTGGTTTCGGTAACAATATTATACTTCAGAGAAGGAGTCTGGGAGTGTGGCAAACTCTTGGTTGGTCCTTCAGCTTTGATCTCTGCATTTTCCTGGACACAACTGCATAGCCAGAGATGACATATTCAGTCTTCATCAAGCTGAGTGTGGCCCATTTGTATGATTAAATTAGCACCACTGTAATGTGAGTTTAAAATAAAATTGCTTGCCCTGGACAATTTCTTTCTTCTTCTACAAGCGGGTAGATTAATGTAGCCACATCCAAGATGAGGACAATGTCCTCAGGAATGATCGGGTCTGATAACAGAAGAGATGGCAGCCCTGAAGACATTGTTTGAAGCAGATCTGCCCAGCCAGGCTGGTGGTGGCAGCGGTTGTTTTTGTTGTTTGGTTATCTTTTTGTTATAGACTTGCAGCTAATTCCTTAGTTGCCTAAGAATAGAGTTGATATTGGTTGAGAATTACTTTATGGCTTAGAATATAGTTAATTTTTTAATGTTCTTTGTGAGCTTGAAAAGATATGCACCAACCAATTACTAGGTCTATAGTTCCAAGTTAGTTGATTTGATTGTGCAAATATTTATCTCTATCTTCCCTCAAGTTTTCTCTGCTTGACCCGTCAGTAATGAGAGAGATGTGTTGAACTATCCCTACTATGCAGGTAATTTTTCATTTTCTCTCTATACTTCTAACGAATTTAAAGCAATTTTATTAGGTGAATGAATATTAACAGTCTTTATAACTTCCTGGCGATTGAACCTGTTGTAGTGATTCCAGCACTTTTTGTCTGGAAGTATGTTTTTATCAATATAGCTACCCCTAAATTATTTAGTCAAACTTGACTAAGTGTATTTTTTACATCCTCTTACTTTCAACCTTTTTGTGTCCTCTTGTTTTAGGTTTATCTCTTTAAAAACAACATGTATTTCCCTTTTTTTTTTTGTCTGCTCATATCAGCTGCCCATTTACTTATATATGTACAATTAAATTTATTTTTTTACATTGTTGTTCATTTTTGCACAATATTTGATTTCTCCTTTCAGACCTAGTTCTCCCACCACACAATGGAATACTACTCAGCAATCAAAAAAGATAAACTGATGCCATTTGCAGCAATGTGGATGGCGCTGGAAGGAATTATGCTAAGAGAAATAAATCAGAAGGAAAAAGAAAGAGATTGGATGGTTTCACTTATAGGGGGAATATAGGGAAATGGAACAAAGGGTCAGGAAAAAGATATTTATATTTCTTGTCCAATCTGGTAAGTTTATATTCTAATGGGTAACTTTAGTCCTTTTATATTTGTTGTGGTTATTGATATATTTATATTTGTTTCTTAATTTACTCTTCCTTTGTCTTCGCCTCACCTTTTCTATACTTCTCTCTCTTGTTTGAAAACTTGCTTTTGATGGTTATTGTTGGTTTCACATTTTTCTTTTTTACTTCTAATTTTTTTGTAAATTATAAATTTACTTTCTATTCTTTTGGTCATTGCATTTGCTTTTTATTTCATACACTTGTGATCATTAAACAATACCTAAACATTTCTCCTGAACAGCACGAAACTACAAATTAGTGCTTCGTCATAGGCAGCTTCCCTGCCTTTGTGGTATTGTCCTGAAGCATTTTAGGTCAGTCCTTCTGTAACCTCTACATTTCATACTCTCATATAGTTATTGTTGGAATCTCATTATTACATTACATGTTGGGTCATATATAAACATATAGGCAAACATATTGATTTTGTCCTTTGTTGTATTTCTGGGATTATCTTCCTTTTGTCTGATGCTCATTACTTAGAAATTATTTTAGTTAAGGTCAGTTGATTGTAAACTTAGCTTTTGTTTATCTGAAATGTCTATTTTGCTCTCTGTTCTTGATGTGTTCAAACTACCCTTGAAAGTTGTATTTTTTAAGCTCATCATTTTCTCTCAGAACTTTGATGATCTTCATCTCTGTATTCTGGCTTCCATCATTGTTGAGAATTTTGCTGTCAGTCCAATTGTCATTCCTCTATGGGGAGGCCCTACCATTGCTCTCTTGATACTTTAAAGATCTTTTTTTGTTGTTGATTTTTCTGTGTGCTCACTGCCATGTTATAGGTGTGGATTTTTTTTAGAGTCTTGATTGACGTATTTGTATTTATGCATCTGTAGATGTATAACTTTTCATCAGTCTGGAATTTTTCATCTCTTCTGGGAACTTTCTCAACTATTGCTTCTTTGAATATTGACTCTCTTCTACTTCTTACTGTTCCTTTTCTCTTTATCATTTGTATCACCCTCTCATATTCCCCATCCCCCTGTCTGAACTGTGTTCTCCTAAATTTCTTCAGCCCTGTCATTCATATTATTCTTTATTTAGTTGTGTGTAATCTGCTGTTTAACCCACTGACTTCATTTTTAATTTCAGCAATTTTGTTTTTCACTTCTAAAAGTTCTCTGTTACTATTTTATATTTTTCTGGCTATTTTTAATAGTTCCTTGGCCCACTTTTAGCTGCACATTTCAGTTCTTTATTTGTTTAACACAGGGTTATTTTATAGTCTGTATACTGCAATTGCAATATCTAAAGCTTCTGGAGTCTAAATCTGCTTGTCATTCTGCTGACTCTCACCCATTGCATGTACGTTTAGTAATTTCTATTTTGAAGTCATTTTCAATTGAACTTATCTGAGAATCCTTTCATACCTGGATTGGGAGGTTATTTTTTCTTTTTTAAGAGAGAATTGATTATTTACTTCTGCTGAGAGCCTAGGACCTCTAGAGATCTGGATCCACTTTAGTCTCCTTCAGAGGCCTCCTGATTAAGCTTGGAGTGTTAGGCTCAGATCTGACCTTGCCTTCTTCCAAGGATTTAGTCCCCTTATCACAGCTTGACATTTGCTCTTAGAAACCCTGCCTTAAATGTGTATGTTTTAATTTGCAGTTCTAGCGCACATCTTCCCCCACCATCTCTTTTCCCCTTAGAAATTTCACTTAATTTCTAGAGAGCCCAGCAATACATTAAGAAATCTGATTGTTGTTTTTAGGGCAGGATCCAGTAGAAGAGCTTCTTAGAGTTTATTGGGCCTTACTGCAGGCAAAGAAGCAGCACATGGGTTATGCACTCACGCTGAGTCCTTTTGGTGGAAATGGTAGCTGGAGTTCCCAGGGCATCAGGAGCCATGGGAACTAAGGACAAGCCAGCCATTCGGACATGGATCTTGCCTGAGTGGACAGATGCATTTCCTGGATGAGGTCAGCTCTGAGGGGAGGAACACATTGCAGGCTTGAAGGGAGAGGAAGGGGCTAAAGGAAGGGCTTGCCACAGGGGGTTGGTATCCTTAGAACTAGTTTAAGGCAGAAAAGCTTTAATTTAATGGGGCTGTTCCACTTGGGAATTGCCTGTCTATACAGTGCTAGGTGAGACACTTGGTTTAAGGAGATGGAGACCAGTCATGCAAATGTGCTTTTATGGGAATAGAGAGAGCAGCACAGCCCCTTCCTGTGGGCATCGGATTCGGCTCTGGGCATCAGCCTTCAGTACAATGGGATTTCAGAAGAGGTCAGGGCAGGTGGGAAAAGCCACCCCAGGGTTTAGCCCTTGCACACGAATGTGTTCTTGGTGATGCTCTTGCCTCCGTTTCCATCCTCATGAGCTCCTACACATCCTTCAGAGTCCAGATCAATGGCAATCTTCTTTGAAAACTGCTCTGACTGTCCTGGAGGGTTGGTGGTTCCATTTTGTGTGACCCACAGCTCTCGCTGCTCTCTTATCTGCTTTTCTCAGTGGTTTTGAAGTCTTGCCTGCTCTGCCAGCTCCGCAGCACTCTGGGCCAGGAGTCAGTCTTACTGACTTCTGTGTCCTGGACCAACAGCATGGCCTGGGACTGTGAGTGTGGACTCTACAGCCAGAGGGCAGGGCACCTCCACCTCATGCTGGGTCACCTTGGCACAATGGCGGAACACCTCTGTCTGTACCTCAGGCACCTCATCTGCAAATTGGTCATAAGATAATACTTCCCTAAAGCATTGCTGAGGCTAAAGGACAAACATGTGGGCACTTAGGGCTGCGCAGCACACAGGAGTGCTCAGCATGAGCTGACTATCATCCTGTATCAGCACTGAGCGCACTGAGGACCGGGCACAGGCATCGTGAATGAAAAACCTAAGTTGGTGCTTTCAGGCAGAGGCAGGTGTAGTCAGGAGGGGAAGCACATTCCTGGCAGGGATATCCAAGTTGTCTGAAACGGAAACCCTCTCAATCTGGTTTCAGTACAAGGGAGTGTTCTCAGGAAGGAAGGCCGACTTGCAGTAGGTAGCTAGCCAAGAGCCCACAGCCCCCCAGCCGCCTTCTCTCATCTTTAGTTGTCATGCTTGTGCCTCTTTCTCCTCTCTGCAGGCCCCACTATCTCTGCTTCCCTCTCGGGGCTGGCTAGTGGCCTGCTGTGCCCTCCAGGGTGAACAGATGCTGGAGGCTTGTAACCTGACCCTGAGCCAGTGGACTGAGTGTTCCAAACCCAAATCCTCACTGGAAATGTTCCCGATTGCCCCACCTGCTCCAGGAGCCAGGGGCATGGTAAGGGGGTTCTCACATGGTGCACAGGTGGGAGGAGAGGACAGTGAGGGAGAGCACTGCGTGTCCCTGGTTGACAGAGGGACAGCATGAGCAGAGTCTCAGAGTCAGGCCCTCACCCTAGCAGAGGACAAGGAACGCAGAGCTCTTGAGAAACTCTCTTCTGCCCTCAGGGTAGCCTGTAGGAGCTGGAGCTGAGAGGCATGTCCAGATGGACAGGGCAGGGGGCATGTTGCCCAGTTCTGGGATTGGAACAGGGTCCCACCATGGCCTTTCTGGAACCCTCTGCCCCATCCCCTCACTTTGGGGCTGAGAAGCTCTAGTCCCCTAGAGGGACAGCGTACAGTGTGTCTGAGTGGCTGGAGAGGCAGCTCCACAACATGCCAGGGAAACGTCACCCCTGACGCCACAGCCAGATTCGATGCCAGCTGTGTCGCTGGTGTCTCGCTGAGCCGCTGGCCTCTGAGCCGCCTCTGGGCCTCTGTTCCTTCATGCTTCGGCTGCTTCATATCCAGCTTGTCTTTCCTGGGTGCTACACCGGGCAGGCCATGCACTGCCTGAGGTTTAGATATTCGCCTGCAGTGTTTGCTGATTATTTCCATCATTCAGAGGGACAAACTGAGTTGCTTGAGGTCACAGAGCTCTTTACAGCAGGCCTGTGGCTTTTTCAGAGCCTAATTGTGCAGCCAAGCTCCTACGACTCAGAAGGAGAACAGTGCGGGTTAGACTGGGGTCTCAGCAGCTGCACGAGCTCTGTACTTTTGCTGCTGAGGGATATGCCAGAGGCCACCTGCCCTCGGGGAGCACCTTGCCCTTCATTTCAATTCATTCATTAAGCAGGACAGATTTACTGAGTAAGTACTGTATGTTAAACCTGGGCATTGCGTTAGATAGAAAGACAAATCAAAGGTGAGTCTTGCCCTTAAGTAGCTCACAATCTGTTAACTGCCAGGATTACAAAAGGAAATGCATAACATTTGAAGGCAAAAAATTAAATCACTTTGAAATAGATGAAAAAACATGAATATATTGCAAAAAAGAAATGCATAGAATCCCAAGTCCGTAAGAAAAGAGCCTTTGAGTGGAACCAAGCACTCAGAACAAACCCTGGAGTGAACAAACCCTTTTCAATGGCTCTGTGTTGCCCAAAGGGTCAAGTTCAGAGTCTTCACAAGGCTTGAAAGGCCTGTCAAGGTCTGGCCGGGTTCCCTCTCTAGCCTTATCTTCGGGCGCTCTCCCCTCACCCACCAGCCCTGTGCCGCAGCCATACCACATTGAGATTGGATCCCTGAAGGTGACTGCTCGCTCTGTTCTCTTTTCTCGGCCTCAGCGCCTGACACTCCTGGAATGCACTCCCTCCCCTTGGTTCCCTCATAAACTCCGTCCTCCTCTGAGAAAGCTCAGCCATGCCCTCCTCTGTGAGGACACAACTGCCATCATCACCTTCTAAAGATGGAAACCGCCCCCTGTGCTGATGTCTCTTGTGCCCTGCTCTGTGGTTGTAGTGGATGGGAAGGTGAATCCCCAAAATATGTCTACCTGGAACCTGTGAATATGACCTTAGATGATAAAAGAATCTTTGCAAATGGAATTGACGTTCTCGATACCTAGACTAGGCCCAGGCTGAGGACTGTGAAGCTCTGGGGGACTGTGCTGTCTCCACCAGGAAAGTGATACTGGTGAGAGATGAAAGACAAACTTGCTTTTATTGGGGGGCTGGGGAGGAGGCAGAGGGAAGAGCATGGCATCGCTGCGGGGGAAGCAGGGGGTGAAACTGTGTAGCATTGGGGGGGCTGGGGCACAGAGGGAGGCAGTGGGGAACCACAGGGTCAACACAGGACAGGGAGGACCCTGGGAAGGCTGGGAGACTCTTGTGGACCCACAAGGAGTTGGGGGAACAGAGAGCAGCAGGGGCAAGCCCGAGTCACACTTGCTCTCATTCTGAGTCGCT
This sequence comes from Scalopus aquaticus, assembly GCA_004024925.1. NCBI lineage: Eukaryota > Metazoa > Chordata > Mammalia > Eulipotyphla > Talpidae > Scalopus > Scalopus aquaticus. The sequence continues at coordinate 116,510 of PVIJ01002121.1, forward strand.
GGGAGCTTTGCTGCACCCTGTCAGGCTCTGACAAAGAAGAGGATTTGGAAAGAGTTGGGGGTCCCCCAGAGCCAGTGATGCCCGCTCAGGGCATCCAGGAAGCCAAGTCCTGCCTCTGGGTGTGAGGGCTGCCAGAGGAAGGCAGGGTGAAGGCCGCTTCTTGTGATTTGAAGGTCTAAAGGGGTGTCAGGGAGCTGCAGGCGGTCCAGGACGGAAATCTGTGGAGTCTTCCACTTTGGGGAGCCCAGGATGAACCCACAAAGGGAGTGGCTCTCTGATCAGCCTCACCCCATGCAATTAGTCATTTCTGACGTTAAAGGTGCCTGTAGGTCCCTCACTGGGCTCCCCATGGTCAGATGCCTGTAGCAGGGGCAGCATGACAGGGCCTCTGAGGGCCTGGGCTTGGATTCTAGTTCTCTGGCCTACCCGACTTCGCTGAGCCTCTGTCTCCTCATCTATAAAATGGGAATAGTAACCGTATCCGTTTCAAAGTGCTGTCACTACAAAATGATAAATGATGAGCAAGGAGACGCTGCCCGGTAGACTGTGAGGTGCGGGCAGGAGGCTGGAGGCAGGGCTGGCTGCCTGGGAGTCGGCAGCAGCGACATCCCTCTCCTGCCTCTCCTACCCTGGCAGGCCGTGAAGAGCTGGCAGTGCCAGGGCCCTGTCTGGGGCTGCAGGCTGTGCTGATTGAACCATCTCCTTCACTAATCAGACACTGCTGTGGAGTGGCGGAGCTGGGCCTGGGATGCACTTGGCTAATCAGTGTGCATTCTAGGCTGATGCATTTGAGTATTTTAACTAGGAGCTTTCCTCCCTGGGTTGATTGAGGTACATCCATACATCAGCCTGGGACAGAGGTTGCCAGGGCAGAGGGCCAGGAAGCAGAAGAGACAGATTGGTTGTTTAGGATTCTAGGCAGCAAGTGACTTCCAGATGGGCAACATGTTCACACACTTCCTTTATAACTCAGACGTCCAAGTGGCCAGTCACTCTGTTTGGACCCACCAGCCTGTAGGTAGAGGGAATAATAATGGCCACTTATCCACCCATCTATCTACCCACCCATCATCCCATGCATCTCTTCTAGCCATGCTTCCTTTCCATCCATCCTCCCACCCACCCACCCGTCCACTGTTAACCAGAGTCCTCAGATTCCCTGTGCTCTTCCAGACAATCTTATCTAACCATCCCAGTAGCACAACTTGGGGCTCCACCCTGCCTGACTGGAGGGAATTTCAACCCTACCTGAACTTCCCTGAGGCTTTCTGGGGAGGGTTTACCTATTATGGTCGTTATCACCTCCAGCTGTGAGCTGCTAAGTAGATTTCTCCCTCACATTTCCTGGCTATCCTCGTTTCTCTGGACGCCTCCCCTCCCATAGCGGTTTGTCCCAATAAGCAGTCATCCTTATCCTCAGGCCCCCAGTGACAGCAGGTCTTGAAATGCTATGAAAATTGTAGCACACAGAAGGAAAACCTACAATGAAACCTCCTTGATCAGTTTCCTCCATCATAGGGGGCCTATCCCTGCCTCTTTCCCCCCGGGCCTGGTGGTCAGTCTGTCTGTGGGCAGGGGCCAGCGAGGAGGGTGTTTCCACTCTGCTCAGCTCATGGGCTTCTCGTTCTCCTCTCTCTGGACCCAAGAGCATGCACTAAGCCTCTCCCTCCTCTCATCAGGAGTAGCAAAACAGAACCAGAGGAAAAACTGCCACTCTTTCAATATTTTATATATACGTGTGTGTGTGTGTGTGTGTGTGTGTGTGTATTAAAGTACAAATATAGCCCACTAGAGCACATTCTTAATTTGCAAAGGAGTTTGACCCTGAATTCCCTTAGCCTACACTTTGAGATGAATCCTGGGGCTTTGCCTTTAAAACTAAGACCAGTTAAGGTTTTTCCCCCAAGAAAAGAGCAGTCTTTTCCCATGAAGGCCCGACCCTGGCTCTCTGCACTACAGCACAGATTGCTCCTTCATGCTTTTCTCTTGGTCTCCATCCCTCCATCCACTCCTCCAATCCAATACTCATTCACTTTTCCATTTTTACACAGACATCTACTGTGACTTTCTAGGGCCTGGACTCTGAACTGGGTGCTAAGGATCTAGTTGTGAGTAAAACAGATGCAGCCTGTCTTCACAGAACTTAAAAGATTGTGGAAGAGACTACATAAATAATATGCATCTCAGTAGCAATTAATGCTAGAAAGGGAGAGTATATCCAAGCAGACTTCCATTTCACTATTTCTTTACGTGTCTGTTTTTGCTCATTCATCCTCCAATGAACAACAAATACTGACTCAACACTTGCGTTTGTTTGGTACTAGGCCAGGCACTGGAGACTCAAATACAACCAAAGATCTTGACCCTTCCCTCAGGTAAGGCCTGAGGGGTGGGAGGAGAGATAAATATCTAACAATGATGCAGAGAGGCTGCAACTAGAACAGAGATGTATTTAAATCAGTGGAAGTCAGAGAAGGAAATAACCTCTTATTTGGGGCAGGCTTCCTGGAGGAGGTGTCATGAGTGAGGAACTGGAAGAGGGGAAGGAGCTCGACAGGAGAAGAGGGTAAGGGCATGGAAGGCAGGGAGGAGACTAGGCATGATATCTGGGGACTTTTCTGGAATGAGGTAGACTTAACAGTGGCCAAGGAGCGTGTGCAGGGAGGAAAAGTGGCAGGTGGGGCTGGGGGTTTTCCCAAGCCTTCAGGAAGCAGTGCTAGAGAAGAACTGTTGGAGAAGAGCCCCCCCCAATCATGCCTGCAAAAGGGGCAAAAAATTGGGGCTTAGACTGGCGGGCACTGGGCAGACAAGGAAGAGGCTGGCTCTCTGGAGAAGAAAAAGGAACATTTCCAGGCATTTGGAGGCCACAGCTTCTGCTAGATACCTGCTGGGGTGTGTTTGGCTTCTTTGTGAGAAGCCTGTTGCTGCTGGGTAAATTCTCCCTGGTGGCTGCACTTACCTCCCAGTGTGCTAATGAGAGCAGAGCATCAGGAGACTCCAGAGCCTGCTATTTAGTATTTGTGGAGTGGAGCAAGGCTGGGTGGAGGCGCTGCCAGTCAGAGGCAAGGATATGAGGGCCATGTCTGGCGCCTGGATCTGCAAGACCAGCCAGGCCTGGGGAAGGAAGGACTTGGAGGCAGGACCAGAGCCAGCAGCTCCATTTGAGAGCAGGTGAACATATGGACTGGATACCAGGTAAGGCAGTATTCTGGATGCGTCCAGTGTCTTTCCAGAACTCTTGCAAAAACACCCAGCAGAGTTGGTTATGCAGCAGATGGTAATGGGAAGTACAAACTTTTGCATTTTCACCCCAAGAGCTTCATTCTTCTGGGCTGCTAGTCCTGAAAGAATGCTTGCCTGATAACTCTTTTTTTTCCTAGCTGAGAAGAGATTAAAGGAAAGCAAACAAAAATGTCCCCTGTGCTGGAAAAGGAAAAACTGGAGCATGTATTTGGGTGATGTGTAGGATGCTGAAACGAAGAGGGTTTAAAATGCAGCAGTGGAAAGAAGTTGAAGGTGATTTCATTCTTACTTAAAGTCCTCAGGTGAGAGTGGAACTAATCTACTGGGCAGCTCTGCTCCACAAGGCCTCTCAGGGACCAGGTGCCCTACATTTTGTTACTCAGCTAGCCCTAGATGATAGCCTCAGCTTCGTGATCGAGTGCACGCCACCGATACACGGTGTTGCGCTTGTGGAAAGGGAAGTAGTGCACTGGTAGATCAGATTTTTCAGCAAATTTTCACTTCCTTTTGGTCCATCTGCATGGGGTGAGTAAACTTTGCTGCCCTAATCCCAAGTCTGAGCCTTAATTGGCACCATGAGTTTCTCTTTTATCCTATGGGAGTTTCTAATCTCAGCTATGAATCTGCCCAAGGTAGCTGATGTCTCTGGATTTTGGGCATGGGAATGAAACTTGTGGGACAGACTGAACTTGACCCCCAGTTTGGAGCAGGGCAGCTTCTCAGAGACCATGCAGACCTGTAAGCAAGAAATAAATACTGGTGCTTGTTCACTGAGTTTTGGGGTAGTTTTAGGCAATATTATTGCCGCCAAAGTATATGATGCAAAGTGTTAATTGAGGGCAAGTAATTTTATTTTAAGCAAGCATGAATGAAGCTTAAACAATCATTTTCTCTGTCACATTCTACTAATTATACAGCCACACCTGGCTGTAAGGGAGAATGGAAGACATAGGTTGAGTAATCCTATGCCCAGCTTAAAAGAAGATATATGGATGGCAAATAAGCACATAAAAATATGCTCATTTGTCAGGAGAGATGCAAATTAAAACTACAATAGATCCTACTAAATTCCCAATAGAATGGCTAAAATAAAAAGGGCTGATCATACCATGTATTTATAGGATGTAGAGTAACTAAAATTCGCATACACCACTTGTAGGAATATAAATGCAAAACCACTTAGAACAACAGCTTGGAAATTTTCTAGAAATTTCAACACACATCTACCATATGAACTAGCCAATCCACTTCTGTGTTTTTACCCAAGAAAATTAAAGCACGTGCACACACACACACACACACACACACACACACATACACACATGCAAAGACTTGTTTGTGAGCATAGCAACCTTGCTTGAAATAGTCCCAAACTGAAAGCATTCAAGTTATTCATCAAGAATTGAATAGATTAACAGATGGTGGAATATCCATACAATGGAATAGTACTCAGCAATAAAAAGGAATTAACTGTTGGTACCTCATATAGCAACATGGATGGATCTCAAAGTAATTATGTTGAGTAAAAGAAGCCAGACAAAAGGGTATATATGTGTGACTCAACTTAAATGAAATTTTAGAAAATACAGTCTAATATCTGATGATCAATTTAATTTCTAATATGCTACCATGGCTGAAGGACATGGGGAAGTGTAGGCAAAGGGTGAGAGGGACATAAAAGGACACAAAACATCTTTTGAAGAGTTAGGTATAATTATTGTCTTGATTTTGATGATGGTTTCATGGGTATATACATATATCAAACTCATCAAATTGTGTATACTTAGAGTTTGATGGACATATCAATGATATCTCAATAACACTATAACACAAGAACATAAAGGCTCTTACTATGGGAGGAGCAGAAAGCAGATTTAGGCAGACAATTGAGTCTCTACACAAAGGAGACAGGAGATGTTAGATGCTGTTAGAGATATTAGATGCTGTCTCTGAAAAATAGTCTTGGACCCTCCCTGCAACTTTCAGATGACCCTTTCAGATAGGTTTGGGATCAAGAGGAGGAGGGGATCTATACCCTGTCCTGCAGAAGTCCCTGAGAAACAGGAGCTCTGTAAAAGCATTCTGGACCAATGAAGGCAGAGTGAAAGAAATATGGCCACACAGGGGGAAAAGGTAATGATCAGGGGCACAGAGGACTTGAGACAACCTCTCAGTCCCCCCAGCCTCAGAGTGACTAGAAGAGCAGGGAGGATCTTAAAATCCCTCAAAGGGTATCTTATTCTGGACTCTATGAAGTAGGTGTCAAGAAAGGAGTAGTAGAAAATTCCACCTTCGGCCTTCACTTCCCGGGGCCCCTCACAACTTTTGGGTTTGGAGTGTCATGTGGGAGGGGCAGGAGAAGGAAGGTCACCTCTGTTTGCATTTGTGCCAAGATTCTCAACATTTAACTGGGCACCTTTTCCTTGGAGTGGACAGAGAAAGACTCACCTAGTCTAATTCTTTGCCCCTCCCATGGTGGGCAGGGCTTTCTGCCATACCCTTGACTCTGGGCACCACCAGCTGCCTTGCTTTAGCCAATGGAATGATGACAGATATAAGCACAGTCTTCTCAAGCAGGTTAGTCTGCTGGAGGGCTATGGGACACAGGCAGAGAAGACCAGGCAAGACCAGCCAGACCCCAGCTAACCACTGACTGGCTGTAGATGGGTAAGGGGACTCAGTCCAAGTCATCAGGGCCTGGCTCAGATGCTCAGAACTGTCTAGCCAGTGCATCAGCCCCTAAGAAATAATAAATGGGTATTGTTTCAGCCTACTACCCTTGGGATTGTTTGTTATAAGAGCTCGCTGACAGTGTCCAAACCTCTGGCCCATGCCTTTGTCCACTCAACTGGGCATACTTATTTCAGTCAATGCTGTCCCATATCTTAGCCAGTTCTAAGCTGTGGAGACCTCCTGGACAGCAGAGACCAGAAAGAGCCTGGCTCCATGTCGCCCCCCTGGGGAAAGTGGGGAGCCAAGCAGAAAGTGGGGAGCCAAGTGACTCAACATGAACCATGACAGAGGAAGCCAGAGTGGTGAAGGAGCAGGGAAGTGGCAAGGATGTGAATTCCACTCAGAAACTTGATTACTACTCAACATTTGCAGTACCCAGATACTCTAATTAAGAGAAAAGGTCAATAGGTTAAATAAGTAACTTAATCAGAAAATTATGCAAAGTGCCACCAGTCAGACACATTACACAGTCCTTGAGATCGATACAGTATGCAAATCGATCACCCGAGATCAGGGCAGTTCAGCAGCTGGAGGTAGAAATCTTTCAGGGAAACTCACTTGAGTCGGGGAAGGTGGGTACCTGAGACCCTGAAGTGGGGTGGTAAGCACTGGTGCCCCTGGGCTTGACCAGCGAGGGAGGTGCGATCTCTCGTGTGGAAGGGGGTGGCACTAGCCCAGCCAGGGTGTGCGGCCCACAGGCATGGGCTGAGTCCCTGCTCTGCGTCTGGACCCGGGTGACCTTGGGCGGCCACGAGCTCCTCTAAGCCCTAATCGCAAAGTAGAGATGCTAATCCTGACCTCTCAGGCTTGGGGTGGATGGAGTATCAGTTCTGACCCTGAGGTGGGTGAAGAGGGGAGGGGAAGGCAAAAGAGAGGGGAAAGGTGTGAGTTACGGGTTTGTGGTCACGGGTCCAGTGAGATTTCCTTCCTCTCGGTCACTTGCCTTGCTTCCTGCCAAAACTTGGCAGTCAGGACAATTGACTAGATGTCAGTAAAAGCCTTTAAATCCACTTAGGACAGTGACTGTCACTAGGGGATAATATTTGACATGCCTGGAGACTTTTTTGGTAGTTTTAACCTGGGGGAGGGGGTGTGTACTGCTGACATCTAGTGGGTGGCAGCCAAGGAATCTTCCGAAACATTCTATAATTCACAAGAGAGCCAGGCCCCACAATTATCCAGCTCCAGCGTGAGTAGTACTGAGGCCAAGAAAGCTGATTTAGGGGGACTGAGTAGCATGCGAGAGAAAGCAGAGGGGGCTAAATCAGCCAGAGTTCCAGGGCGGGTAGAGGTCCCCTGACATGAAAAGAGACCCCATTGATATAGCTTATCAGGACTCCAGGAACCCTGACTAGTCCTGGTCCCTCAGTGGAGCCCCTTGGGAGCCCCCACCCCAGGCCGGTGAGAGGACTAATGGACTCTAAGAGGACGTTCGCTATGCGCTATCCTGCCAGCTGAGCTTCGGTGGGGATGGCTGCTGGACAGCCCTTCCCGACTTGGAGGCATCCAGCCTGGTCTGTCCTTGGTGAGGGGAGGCAGGCAGCCTCAGGGAGACTGCCCTGGTCTGGCATTCCCTTGCTGCCTGAAGGAATGTTGTAGAAAGGGACCCTTATTTGGGCTTGTTTTTATCCCCCAGGAGTGTTGGAGCTGCCTGGCCTTTCCCAGGCTTGCCCACTGTTTGAGGGAGGGCAGTGGGACATTGGGGACCTTCCCAGGCCTGGTGTAGAGCAAAGAGCACCCATCCTCTGCCAGGGTACAGAGGGAGGCCCAGCTGCTTTGCAGGAGGCCTGTGCCCCTGCTGTGGGCTCTGGGAAAAGAAGTCATGGGTGCTTGCCTCCAAAGACTCCTCTTGGCACCCAGGCTTCCCTGTGGGGTACCCTCTCTGAGGATAGCCAGACTGGAGTCCCAGCTGAGGGGACAGGGACTAGAAGAGATGGGTTAAGGGGTTCTGGAGCATAAGGCATGGCATCCCAAAGAGGGGTGGTGCAGAGAGGGAGATCTGGGCACTCTCCTTCCAAGGAATCCTTCCGTGTCCAACATCCTCCTGCCAGGACTGGAAACCTCGTGCCTCTGAGGTCACAGGGTATCACTGAAGACAGGTGCTGCTTATCGATCCGTGAATCTCAGTCTTTGGAGAAAAGAGTATAAGACATGGTGTGGGCGTCTTCCTGATGTCTCCTTTTTGATGACATCAGCTGTCATCTCAGACCTGCAAACTTTCTCCAGTCACCTGCCATCGGAGCCAGCACAGAGTTCTCCCAGGAGGTACAATAGGGGAAACTAAGGCTCATACATGTTGAAGGTCTTGCCAAGGCCATACTGTGGCTCAATGGCTGGAGTAAAAATGGAACCTTGGCCTCCTGATTTAGGTCCAACACCAAAGTGTGACAACCTTGCTGCTGCCGCCTCTGCTCATCTTTACTTTGTCCTTCGTGTGGAAAGCTGCCTTCCAGAAAGGACACTGCATTAGCACTGTAACAAGTTAGTGTGAAACACAGCATCTTAAAACAACAAGTGTTTATCAACCCTCAGTTCCTGAGAGTCAGGAAATCAAGTGCAGTTTCATTGGGTCCTCCCAGGGTCTCAAGATCTCTCACTAGGATGTTATCAGGGTGCCAGCCAGGGCTGCAGCCCCCTCAAGGCTCATCAGGGGGAAGATCCACTTCCAAGCTCACTTGTATGGTTGTTGACAGACCTTAGATTCTCTTTGGCAGTTTTCCAGAGATATCAGTTCCTTGCCAAGAGGGCCTCTCCACAGGAAATCTCACAACATGGCAGCTGGCTTCCCTCAGAGAGAGGGCAGAGAGTGAGCCACTGAGAGAAGGTGAGCATGGTGGAAGTAGAATCTTTATGTACCCTAAACTTGGAGAGGCATCCCATCACTTCTACCACATTCTATTTGTTTGGAGTCAAAGCTCTGGCTCACACTCCAGGGGAGGGAATTATACAGGGGTGTGAATACCAGAAAGTGGGATCCCGGAAGCCATTTTAGAATCAGCCTGCCACATAGGCAAGAGAGGAGCCCCATCAACCTAATGTGGGTCCTTGATCACTCCATCCCTCTAACAGTCATTTGCTTTCAAACTTCTAGGAGAAATCCCAGTAAATAAGATGATTTAAGTGGAGCTGGAACTGGAATGGGACCCTCTTCTCTCCTTCATGTCCCCAGCTCTAGGTCTTGAACCTCAGTCTAGAAGTACAAGTTTCTTCCCAGTTGTGCCACTTAGATTTTAAAATTAATGGAGACAGAAGCAACTGGTTGTGAGTCAGGAATGTAAAGTCCTAGTCCTGGTCTTAGGGACCCCCCAGCAAGCCACTTAATTCACACATTTTCTTACTTGTCAAGGAGGAGCTTGGACAGGGGACTTCTGATGGAACATCCTCCTGTGTTGAAAATTTCTCCCACTCTGGTGACCCAAAACACCCACATTCCTGCCTTTTCTCCACCCTTCCTGGAATCCCACACCTGGAAGATGCCTGTGCACCAGGGAGGGATTCTTGCATTCCTGGAGGTGTCTGAAGGGAGAAAGAAAGGGAGGGGAAGCTGGTGGAGAAGGTGCTAGAAGCTGGGCCTATCAACATGTGTTCACCCAGGCAGTTGCCTTATCCTGGCACTAGTGCCTTAGCACCCTGGAAGTCAGAAAGGGGCCTATGCAAGAAAAAATGGAAAAGCTCATGTGAAAGATCAGCTTCTGGCCCTAGAGAGGGCAGGGGTGGTCCAAAATGGCCTCCTTCCCAAGATCCACATCCCAGGTTTGTTCTTTGTCTCAGCCTGATCGCCCAGTCTTTGCCCTGTCTTGGCATTTCCTGCCCTATCTCCTTACCCACACCATGTCCTCCACCAACCGTCAGCCTCCTGCTCCAGCACTGGAGGCCAAGCCGGTGTGTCATGTCTTTGGAGGATGGCAAAAGGCTGGGAGGGTGTGACCTGGGCTCCCGCATCCAGGCAGGAAGGTGCCATGGGCCTGGGGGCAGGGAGGAGGCCGTGAAAGCCACTGCTTGCCTCTCAAATTCATTTCTAATTCACTTTGCTTCTGAAGTGGTTTTGAGGAAGTGCGATATCTGAAAAGGCAGCTAATGTAGGCCCTGTAAATAGTACATCCGCGGGCTGTAATGGAGGGAGAGAGAGAGCAAAAGATGGATTAAGTGCCCACTGTGGGCTTGGGAAAAAAATCCTTTTGATCTCTCCCCACTGCACAATGCCCTATTACCTTGTTGGCTTGCATCAGCCAGAGAGAGGATGTTTCTTATTGTGATTGCTGCAAATTGGCACCTGTTTCCCGGAGAGTAGCTTTCCCCTGAATTAAGTAGAGCACCCGGCTCCATTCTGGGTGATAAGGACCTCCTATTAGTGGATAATGTCAGAGCAGAGCTGCCTTCAGTCTGCCTCGCCTGCCTTGGGGACCCCTGGCTAGCCACACTCTCTGAGCTCAGCCTCCCAGACCGGGGGTAGCTGCCATCTTATCTTTCCTACACCTACATTTCATTGCTCCTGACAGATCTTTCTGATGGCTGCAGAGGGCCCCTTGGGAGACATAACATTGACCTTTGAAGTCATTCTTCTTCCTCAAGGAAGGTCATCCCTTTTATTTAATTAATGAATTCATTTGACAAATATTTCATGAGCACCTACTATGTTGCAGGCAGTCGGATGGGTGTTGGGGAACCAGCAGTGATGAGACAAAGCCCCTCCCTTCAGTCTTGCAGAGGAAAGTACAGCCATCAACCACGGGCCCAGCACGAGCTCAGAGTCACTGACTTGTCCTCTCCCTTGACTTCAGCATCAGATGGATCCCCAAGTCTCCCTCATCATAATTGTAGGTACCAAGTGGATCTGTCTCCTTGTCTCTCCCCACCCTGGACCAGGCACCAGCCTCTCTCATTTGGTTTCCTGCATTCGCTGCCTGTATTAGTTTCCTATTTGCTGCTATGACAAGTTATCAAAAATTTGGTGACTTAAAATTTATCTTATAGTTCAGAAGTTGGACACAGATCTTATGGGGCTCCTGAGCTCCTAGCGATAACTCTAGGATGAATCTGTTTCCCTGCTTTTCCCAGCTTCTAGAAGCTGCCTGAGTTCCTCAGCCCATGACCTTGGTCTTGGTCTTCAAGGCCAGCAAGGGCAGATCTAGTCCTTCTCATGTAGCATCACTCTGACCTGTTCTTCTGCCTCCTGTTCCACTTTGAAGGCTGTTTGTGATTACCTTGGGTCCATCCATTTCATCCAGAGTCATCTCCTTTTTTTAAGGTTATCTAATTAGTAAACTTAATTCCACCTGCAACTTCACATCCCTTTTGCTCTAGAACCTACCATGTTCACGGGTATGGGGAGGAGCTTGTAGACATCTTGAAGGGAGTTGTTACTTGATCTCTCCTACCTTCTAACTGCTCTCCCTGCCTTCACTTGCCTATAAATCATTCTCCAAACAGTGGGCAAACAGACAGATCTCCAAATGGGATCTGCCAAAAACACAAATAGGATAATGCCATTTGTCCGGTCTAAAACCCTCTCATTTTTAGAGCAAGATCTGAGTTCATCACTTTGACCTAAAAGTCCTGCAGAATCCAACCTTTCCTGCCTCCCAGCCTCCTCACCTGCCCTTCTTCCTCATCCCCCTCCCCCACTCCCTAGAGCCCTGGACCCCAGCCAGCCTCCTGCCAGAGGTGGTATGTGAGCACAGGGTCACATGTTTTAGATCACAGCCTTTTTTTGAAGAGGGCTCCCCACACCCCTGGCTGAAGTCAGTGCACTGGTTATGGTTATTCTTACACAGTGCCCATCACTGCCCTAAGCACTGTCTCTATTTCTTGGCTTCACAAGGCCTGTCCCACTGCACTGTGGGAGTAGTGAGTACAGGAATCAACCTCTCCCTCTACTCAGCCTCCTAGATCCAGCCTGGCACACAGTGGGATCTCAGGGAATAAATTTTGCATGGGCAAATAATGATATTCACATCTATTATTGAGTGAAAAAAAAGAGTATGATGCAGAAGAATGCGTGTAACTGGTAAGAAAAAAATTTCTGTATGCCTGTATAGCCACATCGATGTTTGTACAACTAGAAAAGTCCATGAAGGACCAGATTTATCTGAGGATGACATTTGGGCGGGAAGGTAGATGGTGGCAGAGGGGTAGGTAACTTCCCCTTTCACTGCATACACTCCAGGTGTTCTTTTACGTTGTTGTTGGTTGCGCTTGTATAAAAAATTAAAACTAAATAAAATAATTGTCTTCCGATGGAATATGATCAAATTCCATAGAAACTCAACAAAACATTTTTTAAAAATCATGCTTTCTAAATGCCTCCCAGAGATGTCCCTGAGCATTGTTCATGTGGCCTGTGTGACTGACCTTGACTGACGGGCCCCAGGGGGTTCATGAGGGGTGGGTCTCTCATCAGATCTGAGCACCACCATATTGCTCCTGTGCCACAGGCCTGGAACTTGTCACCTGGAGAACACAGAATGAGCCCCTGGACCAGGCATGTGTATGTGTGGTGTGGGTGCAGTGTGTGGTATAGTGTGCGCAGTGTAGTAAGTGTGGGGTGTGTGTGTGTGTGTGTGTGTGTGCGTGCGTGGGTAGGGGCCTTGTGGTCAGTGGCCTAGCTGTCATGTCCTCTTTTTTGCACCCCATGAGCAGGGAACCAGAGACACCAGTCTCTGTCATTTCACCTTTCTAGGCTTCGTGCTGTTGGGTCTTCCACTAGGGAAGCTCTATCTTGCCATGTTTACTTGATTAACATCTGTGCATCTTTCAAGCTCTGGTTCCTCTGAGGAAGTTCCATTTTTTCTCAACTCTTCCCTCTCCCAGCAGAGCTGAGCCTTCCCTCTCCTTCAGTTCCTGGGCAAGTGGTGTGAAAAGTTTCAAGGCAAAACCTCAGAAGCACTACCTGCTTCCAGATCACACTCTAGCACGACTACCTGGGACTGTGGGCAAATGACCTATGTTCTCTGACCCTCAGAGCCCCATCCATGATGAGGGTGACGATGCCCACTCATAAAGGGATGGAATCCTTCAAATGGTGTGACCTATGTAACGTTCCCTGCTCAGAGACCAGTTCTTTGTAGGACTCAGTAAGCGACAGTCCTAGGGGCCATGTGTCCCTGTGATGTGTCAGGGCGTCCAGGCTTAGAGGGCCCGGGGAAGTTTTGACGAGAAACCAATGTCTGTGATGAGTTTCAAAGGAAAAGGAGATTGCCCCGCTGGTGGGTGGCACACGGGTATCAACCATGCACACTGAATGCCCAATAAAGAGGAGTCATGGGGGAGAGAATGTGGCCGGTGGCCCGGAGGACCAGAGTCCAGGGCATCAGGCCAGCTCTCTGCTGCAGGGATGTGGGACTGAGCCTTTGCACTGCTTCAGTCCAAGCTGTCTGGGGTTTGGCGTGAGCACACAATAGTGCCTGAAGAGGTGGCTCCGATTTTCCCCTTGAGTTCTCAGATGTCTTGAAATTGGTCTGAATAATTTTTTCCCCTGAAATTGTTCAAACTGTTCTGTTTCTGGCCTCAGTGCTTGGGTTTCCTGTTGCCTCATGGGAAGGTTCCCAGAGCAAACTTGGAGGTCTTGGGGAGCTTAGTGAGTCAGGGTACCCCCATTCATACACCCTGCTCCCCTGCCAAGCCAGCACCCCAGGGCCTGGAGGGAGGTGCTGGTGGGTATTAATGGGCAGAGCTCTGGGGCCGTGCTGCGGCCAGAGGCTGTGGGCAGGCTGGGCTGCAGGCCCAGAGAGGGCCAGCAGGAGCTGCCGGGAGTCCAGCCAGATGAAGCCCGATACCTGGCTCCTGGCTCAGTGGGTAGCTGCCCAAGGGGTGGGCTGGAGGCGTGGGACTCCTCTCCGGCCCGGCCTGGGGGCGGCTCTGTACTTCTGTTTGTGTTGGCTCCAGCAGAGTCAGTATGAGCTGCAGCTGATAGAATCTCAGGGCCCGGCGGGCCTCCAGGGAGACAGATCTGGTGCTTCTCCGGCATGGGTGGGTGCGCGCGCGTGCACACACACACACACACGCACACACGCACACACGCACACACGCACACACGCACACACACCATTTACCCATTAATTTCCTTCCCAAATGTCCAAACGTGCTTTGAAACAGAAGCTCACATGCAGATCTTCCAGTGACGGAGAAGGCATTAAGGGAAGGGGAATGTGGGGAGTGGAGTCTGGGGCCAGGGAGGCAGGGATGCCCTGGAACGGTGACCTCTGAGGGAGAAACCAGAGGTGTAGGTGCTGGAAGGCAAGATGATTTGGGGCAGGGGCAGGGGGGTGGCGGGGGGGTGGGGATCTCTGGTCATAAAAAAAGTCCTTTTACACTCTCCTGAGCTCTGCGAGTCTTAACTCAGGACTCTTTCTCTTTAATCCCCATGGTAGCTGGGGCCCAACAACAGGGGCACCATTCACACTAAATTCCTTGGCAGTCATGGCCCCTGGCGTTCAGGCGATTTTCTCATGCACTGAGCTATGAATATGCCCCCTGGGGATGTGCAACAAGCTGGCAGTGAGAGCACCTCAGGCCCAGGAAATGTTGCTGTGGAGAAGGACCTGGCTTTCCCTGGGCTGCCTAAGCCTGGGGCTTTCTGTGCCATGCGGCAGAAGAATCCATTTTAGTGTTGCTTGTGCAGTGGGCAGGGAGGGTGAGGAGAGGAATCTTCTCTGTCAGCTCCATTCTCTGGGGGCAACATGCCCATGGGTGACTAGCCAGTCACTGTCTCTTCCGCAGAGCCTCCTGCCTTCTTGTTCCTTCTTGGACCAAACACACACCAGTCTCTGATTCAGGCTTGGTTTCCACCTTGCAAATAGAGAATCCAGCTCTGGCTGGCTTGGGTGGAATGGGAATTTATTAAAAGTATACTGGGAAATGTACAGAATTGCTGGGAGGGTACCAGCTCCTGGCCTGAAGGCTGCATTGCCCAGAATAACACCCAGAATCACTTTGCAGGACTGACTGGTTGAGGGAGGGCACCAGGCAGGCCCTACAGGGCGCTGACACTGCAGGGGGCACCACGGCACTGCCAGGATCCCTACCAGATGTCCCAGAAGCTTAGCCCCGCTCTTCTAGAATCTGGGTGTGGTGGTTGCTGCACCCTCACTGGAATGGGCTCCAGGCAGCGTGTTGACTTTGTTGCATCACTTCCTTTTGATTCAGTTTGTTGTGGATGAGTCAGGTCAATAGAGTGGGGTCATGAGTTTTGCCTTTGACTACAAGGAGACTGGGAGAGCCAAGGTCTGCCTTCTATAGATAAAGGTGGCCTCGGCCCCAGACAGGACTCAGTGAGGGATCCCCCAAACACACAGGGGGTGTGCAAAGGTGGCAAGTGGCCGAAGCAGGGGTGTGCACAGCCCAGCTCAAAGAGCAGCATGGACTTTATTTTTCTTTCTTTTTTGTCTCCTGGGGCAGAGAGGTAAGCCCTGCATACACAGATGCCTCAGTTTCCCTTTATGCCCATACAGATCCTCTCCCAAGGTCTGCAGTCAGCTGTCCTCACCTTTTATATGCTGGAAGCCATGTCTGTCCCCGGGGAAGATCTTCAGCCCTGATCCTCTCAACACTGATCTTCCCTGTATCTGTTTGAGAACTTGCCAGCTTTAAGCAGATGGAAGCAAGGCTCTCTGCTCCGTCCATCTGACCCTGCAGCTGCAGCATGCATGGTCTGTGAACAAGGGCAGAGGTGTGTCCTCAGCTTGCTGAGCTGCAGGTGACCCTTCCCTGGCAGATAAGTTCCACAGGCACACAGGTCCAGGCAGGCATTCATCTCTCCCCAAGAAAGCACAATCTGGTCTCATCCGGAGAATGGCTATTAGCCCTGTTAGCTGGACTCTGACCCCGCCTGCTGTGGGGTGCCCTGTGCCTAGTATGCACCCTTCCCTTGACTGAGAAAGTGCTGGGGCTGGGAGAGTGTCACCCTTTGCTCGGGGCACATCTGGGCTGGACTGAACACATTGGAACATCGCCCCCCCTCCCCACCACTGATATGATTCTTTCCCCTCAGTTTATCATATCCCTACCCTACCACACAAGGGACTTTTTAAAATGTATGCATTTGTTTTTAACTTCTGAAATGTTCTTACTGTTTTTTGTTATAAAAATTCAAGCAGTGTATACATCTATAAATTAGAAAGTGAAGTCTTTATATATGGAACCCCATTTAGATAACTATCATGAAAATTTTCTTTTAAAATATACAGCTATATATGGAATCATATGTATGTATAAGAATGGAGAGAGTGCGGGCATGGAAAGATTGCCCCATACGGCATGGGTTTTAAAAGGTCAGTTCACATTAAGCTCTGCTCTGCTCCAAACCTGATTTTGGGTGGGATGGAAGGGTGGTCTGGCGAATGCCCAGCATCTTATCTTTTAGAACAATTGTTTGTGGACTTTAGTAGGCAGAGGGATCACCAGCCATGGTCACTCCACATGGAAGGAGATGATGAGAGAAGGTGGAAGCCTGGTTCTGGTCTCCCCCAAAGCACCTTCTCCCCTCACTAGACTGACCTAGGGGTGGGGAATTGCTCCTCCCTGGGATCCCCTGGAAATAGCTGGGCCTCTTAGCATCCTAGTGAAATTCTCCCCTGGTGCATTTACAGTTTTAGGGTTTTGCTCCTCAGTGCCTTGCTATCTTCTTCCCCAGGAGACACAAAGGACTATTTCTTGAGGGGATGAATGAACAAATGGTGGTATGGCTTCCTGTGGGGATAAGCTTTGGTGACTTTAACAATATTTCTGAGTCCCAGGGAACCTACTGTGTCCTGTTTCAGGAAGTGGACCTATTCTTGGAAACTCAAGAATCCTGGCCTCATGGAACTCTGGCTTTCTGAAGAGGGTGGCCCTGTTGAGTCACTGTCAGGCCCCTCCTGTGCAGCTCTGTGAGGAGGGACTTTTCCAGACTCAGTTTACCACTAGGGACAGAGCAACCTTAAAGTGTCTGCTTCCCATGGAAGTGTGCAAGCAGGCCAGCGACCTGGAGGTGGCATGGACACCTTGACCAGACTGGGACCCTCCCTCTTCAAAGTTCAAGGGTAGGTGGGGTCAGGGGAAGGGGCATTGCTCACCGCCTTGGAGTCTGAGGTGGATCTTCACGGTTTCCCACTTGTTATGTTGAGGTTTTGCAGTCCCCTCCCTCACCTCTAATTTCCCTTTCCTGGTCTTACTCAAGAAGGTTCCCTCCCCCTGCCCCTCCATGCCTCTCCCTCTCCCCTCAGTTCCCAGAAGTAGGACCCAGGCCGCCAGCTGCAGCCTGTCCAGGTTTCCTATCGGATTATGAAGCTTAACATTTTTGTGAAGGAAGAAGAAAGCCTTCCCTCTGGGAAGCGATAAGAACATTCCATCCTCCTCTGGCTCCAGGGAGCCTGGGAAACAATCACCAAAGGGAGAGAGACTCCCCAGGGACAGGCTCCGCCTCAGGCACCGTTGGGCAGGGCTGCCCTCTGCTGGATCTCTTTTCCCTTCCTTTCCTGCCCCCACTACTGGGGGCCTGGTCTTGCCTGTGGCCAGCCAAGGAGACCCTGGGATGGTGGGCCTGGGGCAGAAGGTAGATCTCAGGTCCCAGGGATTGGCCCTCTGGAATGTGGATTCCTTCCCAGCCCGGGGATGTCACTGGGAGCCTGGGGAAGCAGCTCTCCTGGAGGCAGGTTGCGCAATCTAGGAAGCAGGAGCTTCCCCCAGAGCACTTAGAAGAGACAGTGATGCTGGGGATGAATCAGGAGTGGGGCTACCCCACAGGTAGGGCTGACCTCGGGCCCATCATGTGAGCTAAGAAACAGCGGCTGTCACTTGAAGAGCAGGAGGTGTGAGCAGAGCTTCTGTGTCTGGCAGCCAGAAGAACCTTGCTCAGTCAGTGCTCCCTCTATCCTGCATGTCTCTTCCCAACCTCTACCCTCAACTCCCCTGCCCCCAGCCTGCCTCTTTTCAACAATAGTCACTGAAACCTACTGGGCGCCGATGTGCCTCTTCTTCATCTTTTGTTCAAGGAGGACACAGTCCTGCCTCAGAGCCTCTGCACTTCTCGTCCTTCCATTTATTTCCCATCAGAACCATGTCCCCACTTACTTGAGGGCTCTTCACCCGGTCAGTGGGGCCTCTCATGCCTCCCTAGTCCAAAGGGCAAGCCACTCACTCCACAATTCCCATCTCCCTACGCTTAGCACTGACTACTAGGTAACGTAGTATGCGTTTTATCGATTGCACTTCTTGTCAGTCTCTTCCCAGGAGAATACATAAGTTTCCCGAGGGAAGGCGCTTGAGCAGGCCTGGGGCGGAGTGCCCCGAGTGCTCAGTGTCACTGTGCACCAAGCACAGAGGTGTGGCCCAGGGTTAGGTTTCACAGAGAACCGATTGAAGGAGCTATTTATAAAATGTCCTGGGTAAGGAAAACCAATAAGTGAAACACCCCAGGGCTAGCAGCAATGGGGTGCTTATTACCCACAGGGAGGGGGCACTTAGTAAGAAGTTGTTGGTCATCACCAAACTGGCCCACCTGGCAAGAGCCTCCCTCTTCTCTTGTACTGTGGTCTCCTAAAGCTGAAGGTCGAGGGCACCTGGCTGATGCAGTCCTCAGAGGTCAGCCCCAGGACGAGGAGCCTGGATCGGGAGGGAGAAAATCATGCAAATAAATATCGATGAAATGAATGAATGACTGCTCTTAAGAAACCTATACCTTGGTGGGGAAGAAACGCATTCATTTTGATTTGTATTCATTCATTCATTCATTCATTCATTCATTCATTCATTCATTCATTCATATTAGGTGCTGTTGTTGAGCTCTGGATGGTGACCAGGACCCCACCCCTGGGGAAGGGCTTCCTGGAATGATAACACTGAGGGCAGATTTCAGGATCTGGAACCTTTGGAGCCTCACACACCTGGCCTATCTATGCTGGGGGAGTGGTTATGGAGCACACCTGGGTGGGGGTGCCTTGGGCCCGATGCAGGGTGGGGCAGGCAAGAAACCCTTTAGTTCCTTGGGGGACCTGTTAAGTCAGGCCAGAGTGGGTGGAGATGCTGGGTGTGGGGAGGCATCATTTGTCATTTGTTTTTCTAAACAAGCCCTGGGGATTTGAAGCTTAGTGATGAGGAAGGCACAGAAAAGGGCAGCTTGCAGCCCTGGAATCCTGGAATCCTGGAATCCTGAAATCCTGACGCTAGGGAGCACTCACTAGAGTGCTTGACCTCAGTTAATCTGTGTCATGGCCTATGAAATCTAAATTACTGTGTCCACTTGACTGTTGGGGGAACAGGAGCACGGAAAGGTTAAGTAACTTTTTCAAGATTCCACAATGATTAAGTGGGAGCTGACATTTGAACCCAGGCAATTTGTGTCCAGAGCCTAAGCTGCCAACATTTGGCAGAGACCTTGGATGGAAAGCCTATGACACGGGATGAGGCTGGGGAGAGGTGGGCAACCGTCATCATCTGGAGGAGATCGAGGAAGGCTCTTGGTAATCCCCCGGCGCATCTGGGGAAGGGACCCTCCGCAGGACTAGTCCTGGATAGAGGGGACTTAGAGACCCCTGTGCAATTCAGGTTGGATGTCCCTCCTGGCCAGTTAAGGCAGGCTGCGTGGACTCACAGGCTCTGGAAGCTAGCCTCACCTTCACTCCCTCTGCTGCCATCTTGCTCATACTTATCTTCCTGAAGCAGCAACTCCCTGGCATTCCAGTTTCCTATCTTTCTCTTGCTCCATTCATTCTCCATGAAGTATCTTCCCAGAACATTCCAGAAGTTATCATGCTATAGCTACTTCTCCTGACCTTCCAGTGGCTCCTTTGACCCCAGGAAAAAAACCCAACCTTCCCTCTGCCACCCCGTGGGCCCTGCCAGATCTTCCCTGTCCACCCACTAAATCTTGATTTCTGGAGTTGCAAAGCTGTATAAAGTTTCTTTCCTAGCTGGGAAGAGAAAGACCTGTCAAGAAACAAATGAGACTTAGTGCCAGCTCATGGAGACTTTGGGGACTAGCAATGCGGATGTTCATTTGGTGTTTACATCAGACATCATTCTAGCTGCCGTCTATGCATTCTCTCTTTTAATCCTCACAGCCACCTAGGAGATGTGTACTATTGCCATCACTCCACTTTATGGAAGAAACTATAGACACTGAAAGGTTATCTATTTGCTTAAGGTCACGTAGCTAGCAAGGCCAGTTTCTGCCCAGGCAGTTTGGCTCTTGAGCCCTTACACTTGTTCCTGGGTCATCTTGTCTCTTGAAAGACAGGCTTCCTGGGGGTGGGCTTGCAGCTGAATGACAGGTGTCGGGCGCCATCCTTGGGACCAGTGTCGCCCTTTGAGGTGCATATAGGTATAGATACTTTCTCCTGGGCGCTGGTGACACTGCCAGCAGAATTATCTGGGGTGGGGAAGAAAGGCTGGGAAGCCCACATGGAAAGCTAGGGAAGAGAGTTGTTTTGGTTTAAAAGATTGACATTTTAATAAACTGCTCTTAATTAACAGCACTTTGAAATTCTGAGTGGCGTGCTCTCCATCTCAAAACACACGGGCGGGTGGCTTCTTAGAGAACGCGATGCTTGTGGGTGATCTCCCTTTTTGAAACAAACCCAGACCCTCCAGTCACAATTTATTTTTCATTCCAAAAATGATCTTTACTGCAAATGCTGCTTTGGTTTGAGCGAATTAGAAATCCTTATTACACAGGCAGACACTTCAAACAGTGCCCGGCTCTCCGCGCCGGCTGCGGCATCAAAGCCTGGGCTGGAATCTCTGATTACCACCCAGGCTGTGCGCCGCTCGGGAGCAGGCGGCATCTGAAGCGGGCCCTGGCGCTGGGACCAGCGGGCTTGGGAAGCCCAGAAGCTGGGCTGGCTGCCTCCTTGGCTCAGGGACTCGATGAGAGATGCTGTGTGCAGAAGAGAAGGAGATTGGCCTTGACTGAGCACCTACTATGTCTTGGACACATACTAAGAATTTTTTCATGCATTATTTAAATTTTCCAACAGTCACCACCTGCTATAGTTAGCATAGTTGTTATGAGAGTGCATAAAAACTCTATAGACAAAATCCCTCTTTTACTGCCTTCTTTGGGATCAGCTGAGAAATAAGACAAAGAGGCAAGGCAAATAGGAGCCCAAATGTGCTTTTACTGACATGACCGTGGTACTGGAGGAGGCGGCTTGCATCCACAGGCTAACTGGACTTCTAGTTCTGAGTCCTACAGTTACCTGGCTCCTTCCACAGACACATGCACACTGCACCTCGTTGTCCTCTCTCGGGTGGGAATACAACTCTCCAAATTGCTAGGAGGAGAAAGCAAAATTCATCCTCTATGTGTGCGACTGGCTCCCCAGGTTAGAGGAGGAGCTGAAAGGGGCATGTACATGTTAAGCCTACCAAATCCATCCACCAGAACCCCTATCACTTTTTTAGGTCAAACGAGTGAAGGCAGAGAGGCCAGTCTCTGTGAGTCTGTGGGCCCCTCCACACATTAGAACACATCCCACCTGCCCTACCTCCTCCCTGGCCATTACTATTGTCCCCTTTGTCCTGCAGATGGGAGGAGAGCCTGAGTTTCATGGCTTTCCAGTTAGTAGGAGGGGGAGTTGACACCTGCAATGTGTTGTCTGATTCTGTCTTCTCCTCTAAACCTTGAATTCCTCCTGTTCAGTTCTAATTCATCAGAGACATCAGGCAATGTCTCTGAAGTGAAAAGCAGATTCCTCCTTCTACTTAACAGCATTTTTCATCAACTGTAGGTAGCTGATATTCTTACCGATGGCATAAAGCTGTTAGAGCATCTTAAGATGGGATCGCTTTGGATTTCCTGGGTGGACCCTACCTAAGTCCAACTGCTATATAAGAGAGAGAGAAGAGAATCCAGGAGAAAATGGAAGCCCCTGCTCTTGAGATCTCATGGTGTTCAGGAAGAACAATGGATGGACAGAGAATTGCAAAGTGATTTGAGTGGAAGGTGCTTCAGGAGCCACTGGCTCTCTCACTAGCCTTCTTCCCAAGGAGTCCTCCAACTGCTGCCAATTCTTCAGAGAACCAGCACAGCTTGGGCCCCCCCTCCTGGGGCACCTCATTTGGAAGTGCTTCCCCACATGGAACCCACATCTGACCTATGAGGGTGTCTCTTTTCACTCTCATGTCATGCACAGAGGCAGTAGCTTGCCCACTCTCCAGAGTCACATCTGCAGTCAGCGCTGAGGCAGGTACACAAGAGACTAGAGAGCGTCAGCTCTGCCCTGGCCAGGAGAAGCGCAACTGTAATGCACAAGCAAGCACTTGTGACCCCACTGTGTGAGCCTCGCGGTTTCTGATTCTGACAGGCACTGTCATAACCCGCCGAGGGCTCAGCTTTGGTCCCTGAAAGACCAGGGGGGTATGTGAACTGGTTTGACTCTTTCACTAGACCTCCATAAATACCTATATTTGGGGTGGGATTTTTTTTAAATTATACTTGCTGAGCCTTTGGTCCTGGGACTATCTGTCAGCACGGATTCTGCCTACTGTGAGTCATCTACCCTAAATCTACTGTTTCTTTTGTGGTGACCTTGGCTGCACTACATGTCAAACCATTTTTAAATACAAATTCTATTAGGGGCATTGGGAGATAAGGATTGCACTTGAGCCTGAATTCTGGTTGGCTCATCGCATCTCCTTCCAGCTGGGCTGTTTGAGGTGGCCTCACGCAAGGTAAGGGACCAAGCTATGAGCTGGCCAAGGCAATCCCTCCACAATGGGTCCTCTCTCTCCATCCCCCTCTTCCAGCTAAGCTCAAATCTGAACCTTACCACTAGCCAGGTATCCTGTCTGAAATGAGGGGTGCACTGTGACACAGTGTAGCACAACAGGGGCCTCCACAAACTTATCCCCCGGTGATGAGACCAGTAGCTTGTAAAGAATGTAAATCAACACCCTGCTTCCTTCATCAAGAAAGTGCTGGTAAAGAAGAAGTCCGTTGAACTAGACAGTGTATGTAGTTGTCGGTTTGCAATGTGCCCCACAGCTCCTGATCTTACTGGAGACCAGCACAAACCAGTTTGTAGTCTGGCAGTGGTTCATGCACTGCATGTTAGCAGCACTGTTGCAGTTCTTGTAAGAAATGCAGAGAGAAAAGCGTCAGGCCGTTTCCAAAAGAGGGGCAGTCCCATAACATCCCCATCAAGAAGTCACAGATGGCAGAAACCGTGGGTGTCAGTTCCTTCCACGTACTGCCCCTGCTAGCTCAGAAATGACCTATCCAGCAATTAGGGCATTTCCTCTTGGCAACAAGGAGTGAGGGAAAGGTTAATCACAGAGATGAAGACTGAGATGAAGCCCTCCTTTCCTTTAGAGTTTTTTTCAATCAGGCTGTAAAACCTTAACCACAACAAGGCAATGAATTCTGGCAATTATACCATAACTTTTATATGTTCTTGAAAATTTGACAGTTCTTGATACAGATAATAGCAGAGGGCCCATAGGCATCTTCGAGCCTTCCTGGAAAATGAGAGGTTTTGTTTCAGGGTGCTGGGGTGAAGGTTTTAGAACTGGCAAGATCCCAGGACAGACTGAAATGAGCACATCTAGACCAGCCCTGTCACTGCCAGAACTTACTATTAACTGCCTGGAGATCAGAGGCAGGAGGGGCCACTCCCCCTGGTGGGTTCCCCCTACCTCTACCCAGAATGGTTTTCATGTAAGGGTTTGGGATGCCTGGACTTGTGTCCTGAGAATGCAAGGGGTGCTATTGGGTCTTTGGGCTCCTGTTAGCAGGAAGGCGTATGGCAGGGCAGGCCATTCGTGGGGGATGGGGAGGGAGAAGATGGAGCGTCCTGGCCTTGCCCGAGCTCTCACCTCTTTGCACTTGAGCTGGTCTTGAAAGAGCGCCAGGGAAGACAAGCTGCCAATCAGCTGAGGACTGAGGGTGAGTTCTCCGGAAGAACAGAGGGGCTGGCGATGTCTGGCCTCTGCCTGGAGTGCTTGGCTGTCCAAGGAACTCAACGGATTCCAGTCCCTCAGGTGCCGCTTTTGTGATGGGCTCTGCAGAGGACACATGGCTGAGTCGAGCACACGCTGCCTAAAGCAGTGCCAGGGAGTGCTGGTACCTAGTGTCCACCAAGGCCAGTGCTTTTGCCCAGAGCTTGACAGACTTTGTTTCAGTCTGACTCAGATACTCTGATAGTTTCCAAAATTGTGACCTTAGCATACCTGAGGTCACCTAGCTAGTGATGGTGGAAATGGGACTTGAAATCTACTGTCAGACTCTAGACAAGTGGTTTTGACCATTGCTGTGCATTTGCATCACCTAGAGGGATTTTCAAATGTACCCATGTCTCGAATCCTCACCAAACCAGCTAAATCAGAATCCCTGAGTAGCATCAGTGTATCTCCAGAGCCTATGGGTCTGACCACTGCACTACACTGCCCTTCTCATGGCCACTGCAGCCAATCACATGATACGACGTGATGGCTTCTGGGCATTTGCTTTTCTCCACTGGGCCGCGCTGGTCCTGGACTGTGGCTCTCTGACAGATAGAGGACCATTACAGGGTCATAGAAAGGCCCATTCTTGTGGGGAAGAACCAAGGACAGCTTCACGGAGAAGGCAGCAGTTTTGGGGAAGGGTGAGAGGTTGGAGAAGCTGCTGGGAACTTTGGAGGGGCCCCAAGTCTTTGTACTTTCATATGATCTTGATCCTCTAGGTAATAAGGGGTCATAAGGGGTCCTCTAGGTAATAAGGGGTCCACAGCTCCTAATGACCACATCAGAAAGCCGTCCTTCTCCTGAGCCCCAGCAGTTCCTGCTATATTTTCTCCCATCGGGAATGCTGGGAAGTGGCGTTTGCTGAAGAATTCATTGAAGATCAGGGTATAAATATATTTCAAAAAAAAAAAAATCATCTTGTTTCTTTGCACCTTCCTAGTGTACACCAGAAGTGCCAATGCCTCCCAGGGCTGCACACTATGCTGCTGCCTCCTCTGGACCTTTGTCCCCACAGTTTCTTGTGCCTGGAAAGGCCATCCCTCTTCCTCTGTCCCGTGCATGTGTTCACATTTATCCTTAAAATACCATTTCTGAAGCTGGCTGTGATGAACCCTCCCAGAAGGACTTAACCCCATACTCCCCTGCTCCTCGCACACCACATACAGGAGTCTGGGGCTGCGTGGGTGACACTGCCACTGTAAGCGTCTGCGTGTCCAATTCTCTGCTACACTGTGAAGTCCTTGAGCCGAATGCCTGGCACATGATGGGCGCGTCCATGGTTGTCAGATTGAATTTCTCCGAACTGTCAGGTGTCTTGGAATAGGAGAATTTTAGGAAACACCCCTAACCTCCTATTGCAATTCTTTTTCCCTAAGTCTTTCAAACTCACCTATATTTTTCATCATGTTCACTGTCTTGGACCAATTGTCTCAGAGGATCCCTTCCAAAAGACAAAAGGAGACCTGTGATTTTGGTACCGATAACTTCCTGGCAGCCTTTCCAAACTGAGCACAGCTCAACCTGTCAGATTAGCTGGGTCAATCTGGGAGAAAAAGACACAGATCTGGGAAGTCTGGATGCAGATGAGAGAGCAGGGAGGGAGGGGACCAGCCCCGGGGGCACAGTGTTTTTGTGAGGGGTGAGGTGCCCACTTACACTGCCTGGGGGTGGGATCAGGGGTGGGTGTGGGGTGCCAAATGAGCTGTGTGTGCCTCAAGAAGGGAGAGGGGCTGCAGGGAAGGACAAACACCCTCTGATGGGGAGGGGGGGAGGGAGGTGTCTTTGGGATGGGCCAGGGCTTAGCTGGGCTTGAGTGTGTGTGCGCACGTGTGCAAGTGTGAGCTACCAGTTCTCCCCCCTGGCTGTGGGCAGACCCAGGCTCCCAGGGCCAGCCAAAGAGGGGATTACTTTCTGGTTTAGTAGATTAAATGCTGAGGTTTCTGTGAATTAAACCCCAAAGCAGCTTTGGAATACTTTCACTATCTCCACTGAGAAAATGAGATCTTTTTCATCTGGTTACACAGGGATAATAATACCCAGATCCCTGGTTACAGTGAGGATTAGATGAGATCCCTTACGTCAAAGATCCTGTATGGCCTGAGCTGGGACAGAGTTGGCCCCAGTAAATGGCACTTCTCAAGTGAGTGGTGACTGGGGGCTCGCCAGGGGCAGCCCTGAAACAAGAGCGCTCTATTCCTTACTGACAGCAGCCAGCGCCCTTCCTTGCTCTCATTGTTCTTTGAACTTTCAGTCCAGGGGAAGCTCAGCCTTGGGGTCAAATGTAGGTTCATTTTCAGCCTGCCCATACCCTGGAGCCAGAACTGAAGCAAGTTCTATCTCTTTGAACCTCAGTTGCCTCAGAATAATAGAACTAACTATATAGTTATTGAAGGATTTAGTGATCTCATCTGCCCCATACTTAGCTATCAGCCTCCACCCTTGCCCTCTCCCAGATGTTCTCCAAGGAGTGGCCAGATTATCTTTTTAAAACTAAAAAATGCCTCCTCTCCCCCAAACCGAGCACACCACTAAGAGTACTTACAATATAAATCTGAAGGTCTCACGTGTGATGAGAGACCCGATGTGGTCTACCCTCTGTGACCTCTCATGTCCAGTGAGAGTCCCCCTGTTTATTTTGTCAGCAGCCAGCTTCCTTGCTATTCATAAACTTCTGCCTCAGGGCCTTTGTACTTGCTATTCCCCCTGCCAGAAGGTATATTCACCAGATAAGGGCATAGCTTTTCTCTGCACTTAATTAATCTTCACTTCATGCTCTGCCACCTCCACCTAGAGACAACCCTGATTTCCCTCTCTAAGGCTCTCTCAGTCCTGCTGTATTCTGAATGCCTTTTTCTGCATGAAACTGAGCAGTAGCTGACGTCATCTTATATATTTCTGTTGTTGGCTCCCTGGCCAGAATGTAGACTTCTGGAGAGCAGGGATTTCGTTTGGCTCACTGCTGTAGGCCCAGCAACTAAATAAATCTTGGTTCAATAACTATTTGGTGAAGGAATAAATGAATGAGTTAGTGCCTGTAAAGCATTATCTCTGCCAAGTGATGAACACAAAGGATTATTAGAGAAGCTTAAGCTTGCAGAACTAGGGTACAGTTTTTCCCAGTTGTCACTTGCTGTGCCACCTCAAGCAACTCACTTGCCCTCTCTGGATGCCTGTGAAAGCAGTGAGCAGAAGGGAATACCAGCTCCTGCTTTGGCTGAGAGAGATCAGGGGTCGGGGGAGGGTCAAGTTGATAAGGAGACAGCTTGCCAAGTGAAAGAAGCCCCAGGAATATAAAGGAGAGGCCCGTTTTCTCTGAAGAAAGCCAGTGTCTCTAATTTCTCAATACACTGCCAGCTGGGCTGTGTCAGGTGGTCGTGTGTAAGGAAAAAAATCCCTTTGACTGAAATGGTGATATTTTACGGAGGCCACTTGGTTTTGCTTTCAAATAATTTCTTCAGGGCTCCCAAGTGCCTCCTCTTTCTTACTCATTAGCAGTCTACAGAACTTAAAGGGAGACTCTAATTAGGGAGAACTTGTATATCATTTACTAGGGGGAAAAATGAGGTGGGAGGGGGCTGCCTTCTGGGCCAGATAGAACCTTCTGTATCTACATGAAGGCCCTTTGGCTCCAGGTCTTTGACATGAGCTCAGGAGCAAAAACTAAAGCCACAGGTCAGGAGGATGAATGTGCTGTTTGGACTAGGCAATCAGTTTTTGAAATATAAATTCTGGAAAAGTACACATGTCTGGGGCATCTGGGGTGCCTGGGGATGGGTCTGACTCTTGCTTGTCGAAGAAGTGCAATTATTGACTCTGCTGTTAATGAGGAATGTGGAGTTTACAGGCTCAGGGCAAAGGAAGAGCAGGAGGGAGAGCCTGAACTGACAGAAGATTCCAGAAACTTCTCTGCCATACCCTAACTATGAGACCCCTTCTACTCCTAGGCCCTCTGGAAATCTGTGAAGGTGAAAATATGCTAGGCTCTTGTGCTAGTATTATATCAGTGCGTGTCAGCAGTGGAGCGAAGTTGTTTAGAGTACTGATGTCTTGGGCCATATCAATGTAGGTATAGTGAGTGGAAAGAGGGAGGTGATAGTCTTCCCAGGTGTTTAGATGTTGTTCTCATAATTGAGTGGGGCATTTGGGTAATCTATTTACATAAAATGCTTAGCTCAACACAGTCCCAATTGTGATTATGCTCATTCTGAGAGAAAAGGAGGCATACTCAGAAGTCCTCAAGAAATGGGATTCTGGAAGCGACTCCTGCTTGGAAAGTCAGTGTGCTAAATGGCCTTGGAACTTTGGGTGATGGCACAAGGCAGTGACATGCAGGCGAGTCCTAGTCTAATATACAGGAGCTTTTCCATTTCTATTTCTTCCCCTTGCCACTTGGACTCTGCCAGGTCAATACTTGTCCTGTGAATGAGGAAGTGAGGGTTATCCTTACACGTGGCCCCTTAAGGCTTCCATGGGTTCTTTTTACTGTGTTGGTCCAGAATGTGGGAAGCAATGAGGATGATGTTAACCCAGAACATGAACATGTGGGGGCTGCAGACTCCAATCCTAGAAGCAAAGGACTCTGGCTCTTAGCCTCTCCTGTGTCTCCTTTGGTCAGGCTCGGTCGCCATCCCAGGGCCATCAGGGCCCTGGAAGGAAGATGGGTCCCAGCTGTACCCATTAGCTTTAGTGTGAGCCAGAAGAGGACTGGACTATGGTTTCAGTCAACGCAGGACAGGAATGTGGTGGGTCTGTCTAATGTCTGAGGCCCCTAATCGATAATTCTCTCTTTGCACTTCCCCATCCCCCAGGGCATTCCCATAGGATTGGTGTTCCCTGCCCCCAGGAAATCATGTTCTGGTTTGGCCTCTTCTATGTCCTTCCCACACAGTTTGTGTTCAAGTCCTGGTGCTCAGTGATGGAAGATGCTGCGGAAAGGGAACAATGCTTTAGCCATTAGATACCTATTATCTCATCAACGGATGAAACAGACATTTTCAACTCCATTTGATGATGAACAAAATACATCCCGGGAAGGTTAAGCACCTGCCCAGGGTCATGCAGGTAGTAAAAAATGAAACTCAGTCTTTGGGCGTTCCAAGTCTGTGCTTGTTGCACCAAGACTAATTTGCTCCTGAAGGAGATTCCTGGTGGGGGAGGGAGGGCGATCAGGCGTCTGTCCTAGGGCTTTGCTTTGAGAACTAGAACAGGAAAGGACCTTTGAGAAAGGGAATTGAGGTGATGGAGTGAGGTGTCAGAGGCTTTTCCGATATGGAAATCAGAAGGTGACTGCCTTTGGAAGGGGGCCCCAAGGGAGTCAGCTGTGGGAAGACCTTGGGGGAGCAGTGACTGCCTCCTATCACCAGCCCAGCATGGGGAGTAGCACAAGCTCGCAGGCCAGGTCAGGAGAGACACGGTCACAGGTTCTCCACTGGCTCTCTCTGGGGGCTTGGACACGTCACTCACACCACCTTCAGGGGCGTGTCTGGCTCTTAGGTTCTATACCAGGGCTTCGCATACTTGAGAGGGCCCAGGTATCATCTGGGGGACTTTCTGCTTCAGGGAAACTGCAGAGAGCCTGAGAATTTGCATTTCTCAGTGGCTCTCAGAAGCAGCTGATGTTGTTGTCTAGGAACCACACCCTGAGTAATTCTGTTCTCATCTCCTGGATTCAGAGCCACTTGTATAGACAGCAGTGGGACCCAGTGTTGCCAGAAGTGGAGGCCGTCAAGATGTTTTTCCTTCCCTGTTCAGAATCCATTGACTGTTAGCAGACTGGACTTGTGCCCAGGAGATGTCTGCTTGGCTCTTGAATTGTCCTTGAGAAAGTCTCCTTTGACCTGCTTTCTACCCTCAACTTTAGGTGCAAAGTCAATAAAAATGTGAACCTAGATGTTATGGGTTCAAATGTGGACTTTGCCTGTGTGACCTATATGAGTTGCTTAACCTCTCTGTACCTTAGTTTCATCACCTGTGAACTGGGGATGGTGATGATACCTGTCTCACAGGGTCGAGGGTTAAAAGAGTTATTATTTGTAAGGTTCTGGGGGTGAGCACATTATAAATGTTAGTTTTCTCCTCTTCATTATTTCTGTCATCATCACCATCTATTGTCCCTCAGCCTCCCTCCAGCCCTGTCTTATTCCTCTTGGGCCCCAGTGCTCAGCACAAATAATTTGCCCGTATGTCTTGTGGGAGCCCTCATGGGCCAGGCAGAGCAGGGCCACGTCTCACGTGATGCAGTTCAGATTTATGGCCCCCAGGCCCAGGCCAACGTTAGGGCCCACTGAAGGATTCTGCTGGGATTACCAGCTCCTCCCAGCCTCTCATCTTATCTGGGAACTGACAGAAAACAGAAGGCATCCCAGTTCCAGCCTGACCTTGCTCCCAGGGCCAGGACCAAAGCCTTTGTGTTCTGGGACTTTGCTTTTCTCCTGGGCTTTGCTCGAAGGCAACGCTCCCATAAACCAAGTCTGATGTTGGGGGGGTGGGGGAGGTGGTGAATCAGCAGACTTGGGGTGAGGATGTGCTTCAAAGCTGCAGGACAAGGCACCCGACTTGGTTTCATCACAGGCTTCCCTGCCCTCTTGCCAAATGCCGGTGATGCCATGCCCTGAGCCTGGGGCCCAAGGGGTCGGTGCCACACTTTGACAGAAAGCAGTCCTCTCTTCAGATCCCTGGCTAAAAAGAAGCGCGCGCATGCACACACGCTCTCACGCACACAACAAAGCCTGCTGCTAACATAAAATACTGTTTCCTAATCCCAAGTGTGGCCAGGCGCACTGTTACGATATTTAGAAGGCCCTTAAATTATTTCCATTTAAAAAATGTTTTTATGTCTCCCATTTTGTTCACTTGGTTGGCTGAGGTGTAATTACTCTCCTGGCCTGGGCTTGGCTTTCTCACCAATGGGAACCCCGCTTTTGCATCTTGATATTAAGAACAGATACTGAGAGCTGAATGGGGCATTGTTTCCTGGCCAGATCAGTAGCTGCTGCCTGCTTTTGGCCAGTGCAGAGTCCAAGACTGGCAGCGGGACCCAGACCATGCTGTGACTTGCTTTGATTTCTTGGTTCCATTCAGCTCCAATCAGGAACTGATCACACGTGACCAGGTTTTCATTTGTTCTCCCTCCCCCTCTCCATCCTCTGTAGTTGCAGGTTAAAGGAGTGGGCTTGGGGGCTGTCGGAGGGCACTAAATTTTAGAAGCCATGTGTTCAGGAGGCCTGGCTAGAGAGGCTAGGGTTTCTCCCTGGCTATTCCCCTGGTCAGGCCTATGAGTAGAGGCTCAATTATCTAAATAACTTCTGCTGCTGTGTTCCCTTGCTTGTAACCACCAAAGTTTCTAGAAACTTCTCTCAAACTCTGAATGAGGAATACCCATTCTTTCTCCCAGAATATAGAAATCACTTCCAATTATGCTCTTTCACAGTATAACCAGATAAGTCTAAATATAGAACCCTAACATCTCATTTTAAAAGGATTTAGGAAATGATGTACTGGTTACTTAAAAACTTTGACTGCAAGTTTTTATTATCCTGCCCCCATTGCCTTCCTCCCTCCCTTTTCATCATGACATTTGGTCATAAACGCCGAAACCCCTACAAGAATCCTTTGAGAAGTGAGACCCAGCTAAGGAACAATGACAGGATGTTGGCTTGCAGAGTGTCAGCATTTGCCAAATAAGTTTATCCTTTATTTATTATTTTCATTGTGGCTTAAAACATGCAGCCCTCAAAGCCAAGTTTCTAAACTGAAACGTATGGCTTGTCTGCCTTTGCTCAGCGTCCGCAGTGAACACGAGACTTTTCCCTTTGCTTCTGCCAGTGGTTGGGACTGAAGATAGTATGTTTTGAATTTACTGATAGATCTACTGCTTTGGGCTCAGTTTTAGTACTTTTAAAAAGCAATCAATAATGGCCAGTTTGTAATAAGAAAAATTTATGAACTGACAGGCAAAATGTAATTACGGAGGGGATTCCTTGAAAGAAAAAAGAGGTGATGTTAACAGACATCCCGACAATCTGTTTGCACTCATTTTCATTCATATAAATGATGAAGTGCTTCTGGGTTGAAGCAGCATTCTCTAAAGGCTTCCCGGGAGCCTGAAAAAGTCACTGCCAAAGTTTTAGCTAACGAAGGGCAATGAGTCTTTGCATTAACTTCTCATTGTTACCCACAAAATGGATTTTTCACAGTGTTACTTTTACGATGGTGACTGTTCCCCAGCAGCAGTTTCCACACCTCATCTTCTTGGACTCTGGGGATACCCAGTGTGTTTCAGAGTTTTCTGGAAACCCAGCAGTGGTGCAGGGCACTTCAGGAGCCCTTCTGCCCCCCACTCTCTGTCGCCACTTGCTCCTTTCAGCCACCAGTGCTGAACCTCCTGGTGGTGAAAGACGCCTTGGGGAGAATAGAGGTTCTTAAGAAGACATCAGAGGTGCCTGCCATCACACAGAGCATTAGCACAGCACCTTTGTACATAAGAATGCTCAGCAGATGCTTAAAAAATAACAACGACCTCTGGTACCTACAGTTTCATAAAGCACTTCCAATACCGATGTTCATTTTGACCTTAATGGTCATCTGAAGGGGCATTATTGTCAGACCCATTTTACAGGTGAGGAAATCTGGCCTCAACCCAGAATCTGAACCCACGTTTCTCTATCTCTAGACCTGTGCTCTTTTGAGCAAATCAAGTAGAGAAAGACCAGTTAATTTAGGGAGAATGATGGACGAGGGCAGAAATTCTTGCTAAAGAAGTAGTATCCATATTTGTTGACTTTTAAAGCGAGATCCAGGGTGCAGGAGGTGAGAACTCTCTTACCGTTTTGCATTTGCAGGAGATGACGATGATTTTCCAAGTGTTTCCACATCTCCACTTTATGTCACTGGCAGCTCCCCACAACTCCTGCATGTGTGCACACATGTGTTGGGGGGGCGGTGGTGGGGAGGTGGTAAAGAGCAGGGAAACATCATGGTTCTTACATGGGAGAAGAGTAAAACTAAGACAGGATGACCTGCCAGAATTGGAGAGGGACCCAGAAACCTGAAGCCCTTGACCGATCCCTCAGCTTACTGACATATAAGGGGATTCTTTCAATTGACATTATAGAACAACCTCAGGGTACGAGAAACACAGTAGTGTCTTCCTTGGTGCTTTTTTTTTTTCCTCCCTGCTTCCCCTCTTAGTTGGAAATCAAATGATCACAGATCAAGTTGGTATCTGGGATATCTGGGAGTTAGTCCAAGCAATAGCAGCCAAAAGAAAAGCAGTAGCTAGGAAGAGCCAGCCAGCAGAGGTGCTGGGGCGGCAGCCCCATCACGGAGGGACCCCCATCCTGACATCAGTTCCTGCCCTGACACCGTGGCCTTGGCAATGCTGAGTCACAGAAGTAGGGAGATTGTTGGTAACAAAGCTGGAAAAGGAATGATTCTGAGCCTTCAGTTACTGAGGATCCAAATCTGGCGTTGCTCCGGCTGCCAGTTGCAGCTTTTGGTGTGTTTGACTTTGTACCACCTCTCAGGGCACAGGACCGCGTGATAAGGGGGCTGGACATAGGTGTGGGGGTGGAAAGGGAGATAGCAGGACCATATCTATTTTCTTGTTAAGATTGTGCTTTTTTGATCTCCATCTTATTTGTTGCCACAGTAAAGCTATAAACCTTCTAACTGAGGACTTTACAAGATCAATTTCTTTTTGTTACCCTGGCTGTAGGTCATCTGGGTATTGTCTGGCCCAGCTGGGATAGATCCCCTGGTGACTGTGAGTGGGGTTCAGGTCTTCTCCCTGCATCCTTCTTCCTTTAGGGCCAAGGGACCACCCAGGGTGGTCCTGGGTGTCAGGAGCCACGTGATGGCAGAAGCATGAGGACCAGGGCCAGCTGCTCCACACACTACACCTTCTTGTGTCACTTCTGCAAACATTGTGCCCCCAAAGCAAGTCTTGGGGCCAAGCCCAACTCAGTGGGCCAAGAGGGGACTGAATATTTACGGACTTTTCTGAACTAACAAACCACCTGCCTGACTCCAGCATCCTATTTCTGAATTGATTCTAACTCAGAGGGAGGAAAGAGGTGAGGCTGATTGAGACAGAAATGCCCCTGAGCCTCCTACACGGCAAAGAGCAAGTTATGGTAACTGAAGGAGGAATGGACTTAGGAGACAGAGACCTCACAGGGACTGCCCCCTCTCCCTATGGGCCAAGTGTGGAGCTGGGGACCAGTGGTTCCTGGGGAACAACTGGATGAGCCACAGGAGAGCAGGAGAATGACGGAAAACAGTAGCACCACAATCTGATGACCTGGGTTCAAATCCCTACTTCTCTACTCACTGCACATGCTACTTACCTCTCTGACCTCAGTTTCCTCAGCTGTAAAGTGGGGGTTCATGGAGATGGTACAAATGCTAACACAGGTCACTTTGTGAGCATCTACCTCACCAAGGCAGCCTAAGTCCCAACTTGTTAGTGCAAAAATAGGATAAAATCTTAAACTCTTCCCATTTCTTCCACTCACCCATTCTTTTATCCATTTAACATTTATGTATCTTTTATTGAGTTCACTACAAAAATGAATACCTGCTTGCTGTGAACATTTAAAATCATCTAGAAATGTAAACAATTAAAAAAAGTAAAAACCTCATTTTCCCATTTCTTTTCTGCATATAGTTTCTGTCAGTAGTTAGTATAAATCTCAATGTTTGAAGCTGCCATGTGAAAGTTTTTTTAAAACACAAAAAAATTACAGTAATTAAAAAACTAAAAAATTAGCCTTATTAAGGATTTTTCTTGAGTGCAAGCTGTCTATAAAGAATAATCAGTGTATAGAGTTAGAAGTGCTCATTTCCTGCAACTTTTTTTCAAATTCTGGTGTATATTCATGATCTCCCTTTCTTGTATGCATGCTATTTCTCTTCTCTCTCTCTCTCTCATTTGCACTCACTGGTTTAACTTGGATTTCTTAACTAAGAACATGGCACTTGATAAGCTCTGATGGGTACCCCTTCTATGTCACTACACTGATTTACTTACTTCCTCTGTCACCAGCTATTCTTCCCACTGTGGGCCTGAGAGGGTAAGGATGTGGCTTCTCTGGATGAGCTGCTGGGCAAAGCACTGGAGACAGCAAGGTGAGGTATTCAAACCTTCCATATTGATCCAGGCACTTTGACTATAGATATTTAATCAAAATTAGGCTAACATTGATGAAATTCTTTTGGAAAATATTTTCAAGCACCTAAAGGTCTGAGGCCAATTCAAATTCTTGATTTTTTTTGTCATTAAGCAATTAATTAGACCATGTCCATGGGGTGTGGGAGAAGGGTTAATTGTAGATTACTAAAACAATGCTTGTTTTTATTAGTTCATTTTCCATGAGAACTCTGCAATAGGTATTTGGGTCATATATCAATTTTGATCTTCATCAGTTTAGATTTGACTATTCTATTAAGTTCTATTTTCCTGGGTGAAATTGTGTATACCTACAGGTAACCATTTCTGTTATTTTTCATTGTCCATTTTATTTTATGTTAATCATTTTTGCAGATAATATTAATTAAGAATTAGATAAAAGACTTTACAATAAATATTTATTGAAAATCCTAATGGAGGGGCCTCCCTGGTGGCGCAGCGGTTGAGCACTGCGCTGTGGAGCTGTCGACACTCGCGATGCGAGTTTGACGTCCGGCAGGGGAGAATCCCACATGGTGCAGCAGACCTCTCCTGCCTCACCCGCTGCTCCCCTCAGTGGTGTATTTCTGATCTGCCTGTTCTGTTCCCCACTCTGTCTCTGGTGAACCCTCTCACCGCCCCATGCCTCTGGCCTGTACCGCAGCTTGTCTGTATAAATAAATAAATCTTAAAAAAAAAAAAAAGAAAAGAAAATCATAATGGAAGTTGTGAGCACTTCTCCTTGGATTCTAGAATTACTCTCTTGCCCTGAACTGGTCTATTGCTGGGTAGTCAAATTACCTTTCTAGTTCCCATCTCTTTGCCTATGGAGTTTTCATTGTGTTCTTGGTTAGGTCAATATACCAAATGGAGAAGACGATGTAGGGCTTGAATATCTTAGAGGCAAAAATGGCAGGGCCAAAGCATCTTGCTTTTCGTATGTGAGTATATGACAAGATTCCTCCAGGTATAGAGGAATAAGAATGAATACAAAACAAAACAATAATCTGAGCTTAGGGCTAATAGAATCAAACTCGGTGCTCTGGGAACAAAGAAGACTCAACTGTACTTTTGTGAAGAAATTCAGGAGGGAAAAATGAATGTTCACTAGTCCGCTTCATTATCGAAATGTGTGATTTCACAAAGTGTTCCAGGAAAAAAGGCTGAAAGAAAGCTCTTCTGGTTAACTTTTAGTAAGCTAGAACGTTCTGATTCCCTAAAATCTCCCCTCCCTCCCCCTTATCCTTTCCTGAACATTCTGGCTAATCAGGGTTGAGCTGTACCTCCTAGGGGGTCTAAGAGAAGTGCCCTTGAGTTTACTGAACATTTGGTCGCAGGGAGAGTAAGACATTTACAGGTTGTTGTGTCTTTAAGACACAACAGGTTAAGTCACCTTTCTTTGTCTCTTTTTCTAATAAGTATCTATTAATACAAAATCTTGTCCAGTTCTGAGACACAGAGGGCTGGGCAGGAGAGACTCGGCACTGCTGAGAAAGCTTTCCAGGCCATTATCTTCCTGGCACAGCAGGAGCCAAAGTGGGTGTTATTAGGAACCTCTAAAGTATTGGTCTGTGTCACACCAGAACCACAAAACAGGGTTAATTACAAAGAGGAACTGGCTGGACAAAGGACCAGAAAGGAGAAATTGTGAAAGGTAGGAGAAAAAAAAGTGAAGACATGATAACTTGATGACCAGGTGGCAGTTGCCTAAATGATAAACACAGTGGGGAAGTTTCTGGGCCTCTCTGTAATTTGGGAGCCATAGGGAAAAGAGCTTTTAGAACACCATTAAGACAGGAATTTTTCAAACCATGGCTGGTCCTAAATCTTGCAGAGCCAGGACTGGAAAGAAAGGGGTCTCCCTGGAATTCAGCCAGTTTCTTTCTATACATCCTACTGGCTCCCTTACCTCCTTAGATATTTAAGGAAAATACTGTAAATTTCTCATATTTTGATATCAGTCAACTTGTTAAGAGGAATGAACTGCATTGCCTCTCCTGGCTTGTTCATTTGTGGGAGGAACCTCTTTTAGCGGCTGCTTCATGGATGTGCCCCGAACAGACTAACCAAGGGCGCAGCCTGAGCCTGAGACTGAGTTGGGGACCAGCACACAAACCCAGCATGAACCATTTGAGGCTTATATGCTGTAAACAAATCAAAGACAGGACAATGAGATAAAAATAAAAGACTTTAAATCTCCTCCAAGAGATTTTCTTCTCTGTGAAATGGAAAAAATAAAGCCTGTGACCAAGGGCCAGATGGTACAATGAAGTGGTTCCAAGGGTAGGATTTCTTTTACTCCATCACAGTCTCCTTCACCAGCTTTAGGGGGCCCCATCACACTCATTGTATTAAGGGAGCTCATTACAAATGGTAGCTCAGTGGGAAATGTGGATGTGAAGGCTGGAAGCACAGCCTCAAGCTTAGATTTTTGCCCCTCAAAGTAGGATATCGTACAGCAGGGAACTGGACAGCCAGGGTAGGCGAGGATGCTTCCCAGACACTATGGGTTTATTCAACAAACAAGTTTTAGAGTCATCTCTCTCCCCAAGCCTCTGGTGAGTGGGACTTTTCAGTGTCATCTTTATTATTGATATGGGTGTGAGATTTATCATGGATTGGCCTGATAACTTCATGGCATATATTATTTGCAACACTCCTGGGAAAATCTAAAATACAAATAAACACTTTTACTAGAAGTTATATTCAGTTTAACATTCAATGAAGAGGTTAATAGATATTTACCATTGTGTGGCTAATTTAAAGATATACTTTGGAAATTCCTGGGTGACTTCAGTCAGCAAAATTTATTTGCAACCTTTGGCATCTTATTTCTCTTCCTAAAGATATCTGAACACACAAGACAACTTCACTGTTTCTCCTACCTGGATACTCTGTGTTTCTGAAGAAATAAACAACAAGAAATTCTATTACTTCGTAGTCTGGAGGCTGGAAGTCCAAAATCAAGGTGTTGGGGGCCAGTATCCTGCTGGAGGCTCAGAGCGACTCCAGAAAGGGAAGAAACGCAGCCTCACCTGAGGTCAGCTCACCCCCGTGGATTCCCCTGTCATGTCCTCCAGTCTGCCGGGGGCCTGCTGTAGCAGACTGAACAGTAATCTCCCCTGAAATATGTCCACCCAGAACCTGAGGATAGGATTGTCTTTGGAAAAGGGGCCACTGCACATATAATTTAGTTAAAATTTTGAAATGAGATCCCGTGCTACCTCAGAGGACCCTAGATCCAGTGACCTGCATTCTTGCAACAGACCGAAGAGAAGGCAAAGTCAGGAGAGGGAAGGCTTGAAAATGGAGACCAGTTGGAGTGACGAGGTCACAAGGACACCAACAGCCACCAAAGCCACCAGAAGAGGCCAGGAGGGAGTCTCTCCTAGGGCTCCAGAGGTGCAGCTTCCAGCCTGTGGGAGGATACCTTTTCCCACCTTTGTTCCATAGGCAAAGGTGGTAGATTAAAATCTCCCAGTTTGTGACAATGGTTTATAAGGGTCAGAGGTCACTAGTCCACCAGTCCGGCCTGCTTTCTGCCAGGCGCTGGTCGGGCCCGTCTCTTGGTGTCTGCAGCTGGTGATTTGCCTGCCGCTGCAGTTGCTGTACGGTCTCTTTTCCACTTACCTTCAATTTTCCTGTTTACCTCAGAAGGTGTTCCTTTCGCCATATTCTATCTGCTTCCTGAGTCCATTCTTTTCCCCATAACAGTCCTACACTCCGATTTGGCTTAGTTCCCCTTTTTAAAAAATATTCAGGGCACTCAGACACGTGCATCTCAGTCTCACCTTTCGACCAGAAGATACCTGTGCTTTGAGGCTGCAGTTAGCAGTTGCCTCCCCGCACCTCATGCGCTGGTAGATGGCCATTCTCTCTCCCGATTCTGATTTCATCTCCACAGCATCTTGGCAAGGGGTTTTTCCAGCACCCACTTACTTGCTGGCATTTATTCATACACGGAGCTTGCCAACCCCAGGTCAGTCTGTCTGCTTAGCTTCTAGCTGCCCGTGAAGATATCTATTGGTCAGATGGGTATAGGCATGGATGGGTTGGTGGAGGGAATTTTAAAAAATAGAATAAAATATAAAAGAAAATCTTCCAGATGCTGTCAAGAATTCTCAAAATGGTGTGCTTCTTAACACCTTAATTAACACAAATCTGTAATAATAAGAAGCCAACATGTGTTGAATGCAACATTTATTGAGTGCTGACATTGTGCTAAATCCTTTGGTTATTTTTAATCTCATCTAGTCCTCCCAATTTAAAGAGGCAGCTGCCTTGTCTTACAGAAGAGGCAGCAAGTACACAGAGGTTATAAGACTTGCCCAGGAAGCTCACCTCCTAAGGCCATGGCTCTCGATTTGCTCCAGCTCAGTCTCACTCCAGAGCCTGCGAACACCACAAAAAACAAAAGATCTATTGATCAGCTACTGAGCTGTGCCTACTTGCTTGCCTGTAAATCCACCTGCTCTCTGATCTCATGCTGAAATTACATGAGGTCAGCAAGGGTCTGATATTTGCCGAAAACTCACATCATCCCTAAGGTCTTAGCTCAGTGTGGAGTTGAAGAGCCCCACGGCCTCCTCCTCTGGGTTGTGGCTGGATGTGCTTTCCAGCCTTCAAGACCTGGACCCACTCCTCAGCAGTGCCTCTCTAGCCCCGGCTCTTCATGTGGTGGCCCCTGGTGATCATTCTCTCTGGTGGCTCACACACCACTGCCCTTGGTGAAGTGACAGCACTGCTCCCTTGTCTGCTTGCCTCCCTTCCTTTGGGGAAGAGTCTGTGCCCCACTCCTTGTGATTCCTGATAGACTGAACGAGGGGATCTGCATTCCCACCCTAGGGAGGCAGGGGACGCGACCTTGGTGTGTGAGGTGGGAAGCGCTCTTGCAGGAGCCTGATCATTAGCTGTCACTGTCACATAAGCCTGAGTCTTTTGAGCACCATCTTCCCCACCTCTGGGCAAGGCCTAGAAAATGCTGCTGGAACAAGGGAGAACAATGGAAAGAGAGACAGATCAGAACCTCTGGTGATCTATGTGGTGCATCACCCCAGACTTTCATTTATGTGAACCTAAAAACTCCATCTTTGCTTGACTAGCTTGACTGGTGCCACGTTTTTTGCAAATAAGAGTCTCGACAAATATGTGCAGACTAGCCTGTGGGTCACGTAGGAAGGACTGGCTATGTCTGATCTCGGGCATCACCAAATGTCTTTGATACTTTCTGACTGCCTTCAGCCAAGGTCATGATACCCCAGCCAAGGTCATGACATCCCAGCTATTGCTACCCCACCTTGTTTCAGCCTGGCCATTTGCCACCCAGCCTCCAATCTGGGGGTCCAGTCCTTCTCTGCCCTCTGTGCCTCTCCTCTGAGTCCTGCTCCATTAGGGCTTTTGTACAGTGAGGGTTCCGTGTCATTTCCAAGGTCCTGTCCTCTTTAAGCCCAAAGAGAGTCCCTTTAGCCTAGTGCAGTGTCTGCATTTCTCAAATGGGAGCTGCACTTCAAAGGCTTCAAGCTTATAGTTGCAACATAAGAAGGATCGCCTTCATTCAATCCAATTTAACCACAAGAATAACAGCATTGAAAAACAATCTTTAGCAATCAATGCTGTGATGAATTATGCAGCAAATCATAAGCATCACCCCCAAATATTATGTCTACAGGAAATGGTCTTATGCAGCTAATTGTTAACTGGGAAACTCTTTCATTAATTCAAATGGGTCAACATTTTAAATGATACTGTCATATAAATGCGGTGTGAAGGTTTACATGCAGATCATTCTAAGGTATCTCTCTCTCTCTCTTTTTTTTTTTTTGGGTGAAGCCGACTAATGCTGCATTATGTTTTATTGTGCAATAAAATTATGTGCTAAAATTATGCTCATAAATGTACGCAAATGTAAACCAAGCTATTAGTTATGTTTTCACAGATAAAAGTCATTAGCATAGCTATCAAACTCTTCTCCCATTTGAATAACAGAATTATGTGTGGAATCTCTGACTGGCTTGCAGGGGTGTGGGCTCATCGAGAACAAGTGTAAATCCTGCTGCCTGCTGGTTACACGGAGCAAGGGTCCCGACCTGACTTCTACCCCAGAGGCTGACTTGGTGCAGAGCCCGCTGGGGTCAGCAGCTGAGGAAGGGCCCTTTCAGTATCTCTCAGCATCTCACATTCCTGGGAAGTCATTCTTAACACCTCCCCACCTACTTCCTGCTAATTAGACTTATCGAAAAACAATTGCAGATCTTTTGAGATTTCAAGAGCTTGACAGCATCTTTTAGCAACAGTCACAAGGAAACAAAGTTTCATGTATAATTCATGAGGTACTGGTCATCCTGGTGGGAAATTATCTCCTGACAGACTCAGCGGTGGTGGTGTCCTGTCAGAATGGCCTACAGTGTATAATTAAAACCTGAACAGAACAAATTAATGCTGATTACTTTATAAACAGTTTGAAAGCTTGAATTCTGTTCCCTGTCTTGCAAGAAGAAAACAGATATTTCAGAAATGTGTAGATTCCCCCTCCTCTTACTAATAGATCTGCTAATAAAGGACTCTTGAATAGCTATCACAGTTAACATTCTTTGTCTTCCAATTTGCTTCC
Organism: Scalopus aquaticus; assembly: GCA_004024925.1. NCBI lineage: Eukaryota > Metazoa > Chordata > Mammalia > Eulipotyphla > Talpidae > Scalopus > Scalopus aquaticus. The sequence goes on from PVIJ01002121.1 coordinate 158,182, forward strand.
ATGTAGTGCAATGGCACTAAGTTGCAGGCACCAAACCAAAATTTGGCAGGTGCTAAATTTCCATGCTGAGAATGTCTGCCCTTCTGTAATTGCATGTTTGTCTGTCTGTCTGGGTTGATCAAAGCCCTAGTGTTCACAGAATATGAGCACAGTAAAAGCCCTGCCAGATCAGCAGGGCATAGCATTTAGACTAGAGATAAACTAGCTAAGAAGAGAAAAACAGGGCTCCTGACTTGAGGTCAAGCAGAGCTCCGATGAGATCCCCAGAACACACAGAGCTCCGATGAGATCCCCAGAATTCACATCTCCCAGAACCCCATATTTGGAACAACAGCAATAGCAATATTTAACATTTTTGAGTGCTGATCATATACTAGGCACTATGCTGAAATCTCATTGATTCTCATCACCCTATGAGGTTCAAACTATTATCTCCGTTTCATGGGTAGGAAACTGGATCAGAGACATTCAGCTACTTGCCAAAGTGCCTCTTCTGGTTGGATAAATGAATGACCGATGACTGGATCATTACACTATCCCTCATCCTCCTGGATGCCAGCCTTACCCAGGTCCCTCCACTGCTGCCTGGATCATCACATCAGCTTTCTAAGCTGTCTGCTTCATTACCTCCAGTTTTGATCTCGTCAAATGGATTGCCCACACCTCACCCAGAACTTGCTTTTAGAAACAAAGCTCAACAAATCTCTATTTAACTCCTATCTCTTGACAGAATGTGCTTTGAGGGGTAGGGTATGTGTTGGCAACTAAAACAGTTGTGGTGCCTGACTTCATGGAGCTTATATTTGGGGGGAAGGGACAGATGATAAGGACTTTGCTCTTGGGTCAAAGTCCAAGTTTCTAACCATAGTTTAAGACTCACCAAGCCCTGGGCTCTGTATTAATCTTCAGTTTTGCCTCCAGCAATCCTTTCTGCCTCAGACTAGTTTAGAAAAACAAAGAGATAGGTCTCAGCAGTCTCTCTCCACAGAAATTGAACTTCAGGCAGTTCTGTTTTGTCTGCCGCACCTGACACCAGAGCTAGAATCCTTTTAGCATTAGTGGAAGTGATATAACAAAGCCTCCCTTTGCGCCCGTCCTGGCTGAGCAACAGAAGGGGATGGTCAAAAAAGCAAGGACTGAACCAGTTACAAGTTCATATTCTGGTTCAGCGTTTTAGTAGAGTTGACTGAACTTGGATAAGTTATTTTCTCTCTCTGAATGCCAGGACAATGGGGTTAATGACACCTACTTCATATGGCAGGGAGGCAGTATTAGCTTGCATCATACTCTGGCTTGTTGGAACACAGCTCACTAGACCTCTCTGGCTCAGACATGGTGGGGGTCAGAGAATTCACATTTCTCATGAGAGCCCTGGTGATGTTGTTGCTGCTGCTGCTGCACCAGGAAGTCTGTTTGAGAACCATTTTAAGGTGTTTGGGAGCTTTCTTTCTTATTCCCTTTCACCGAGGTATAACAGTGCCTATATCCTGAGTGCAGCTCATGAAGTTTTACCGGAGTGTCTATGTGGCCACACATGTATACACATGTACATAGTAGGTGTTCAACCCCTCTGAGACACAGAGTCTTTCCAGAACCCCAGAAAGAGTCTTTGGGAGGGCTCCAAAGATAACCACTAGTCTGACTTATATCACCAAATATTAATTTTGCTTCTTCCTGAAATTCCATAAATGGAGTCATGCAGTGTGTGCACCTTTGCTCTGGCTTCTTCGGCTCCATGTCATGTCTGTGAGAGTCGCCTATGTCACAGCTAGCAGTACTTGGTTCTTTTGCACTGATATGTAGTATCCTATTTTATACGTATTTCTAAGTTATTTATTCTATTGTTGATGGACATTTGTATTGTTTTGAATTTGCGACTGTCAAGTGCAAAGGCCCTATGAACATTATTGTACCTCTGTTTTGGACAATATGACTACTCATTTCTATCAGATATAAAGCTAACTGTAATTTTGAAGACCAGGAGAGGCACATGATTAGTTTTAATTAATATTTTCAGAGTGGCCATACCAATTCACACTGCTGTCAGCACATGTGGGCATTCCAGATGCCCACATCCTTACCAACACCTGGTATTGTTTTTCTTTTTTTTTAATTTGAACCATTGTTTTTATTTTATTAACCATTGTTTAAATCATTGATAGCCCTAGCATTTGGGAGTTTTTAAGTGTGAACTTTCCTGGCTCAAAGTTGGTGATTTAAAATGTCAGTTTCTTTGCTTTATCTTTGCTTTATCCCCCATAGATATCTGAGAGGGGACAATTTTTAAGACAAGGCAAAGAGTCATAAATGATGATGTAGTGAGTGTGGAGGCAGGGCTTGATGGGGCACAGAGGAGAAGGAAAGTCCCATTTGGTATCTTCAAATCACAATCTTTCCTAAATGCTTTTGGCTTTTTCTGTAGAAGAAAAGCAACATGTGAACTAACCCAGCTCACCAACCCAGCCTGACACTGGAGAAAGAGAGATATCCTCTGTGGTTTATGGTTTGCCTTCAGCTCCTGGCAGGGCTGGTGTAGATGGGCCACTTCAGTGCAGCAATGGGCCTCACCGGCCCCACGCACCCAAGCACCTGTGTTCTGTCCCATCTTCTAGAATCTTCAGCTCCTTAGCTGCTAGGCAAGCCAGGAGGAGTAGAGGAGGCTTTGGAGGCTGGGAGCCTGAGCTCCCTGAGGCGGCCCTAAAGGCCAGGGGCACGGGGAAGCAGCAGGCCAGAGAGACTCTGGAGGATGAATCCTGGCACCAATCGAATCTGGTCAACAGCTCAGGTTGTGACTTCAGCCAAGAGATTCTACTTCTCTATTTCTCATCAACAAAATGAGAACAAAGACTCCTGCTTTCCTCAAGGATGATTCTGATAGCAAAGTAACACCAAATCTTCTTGTGGCAAAACCACACAAGTGAAGAGTAGTTATGAATTGTTTGGGGGAGTACTTAGAGTCTGGATGTTCGGTCTATTTTCTCCCCAACCCCCAACTTTTTCTGAAAGGCTGTAGTAAAATCCCAGCCAGTGCCTGTTTTTCTTTTCATCACTTTATTTTCTTGACCTGCAGCAGACATACTTCAGCAGGTGTGGACTGACTGCAACCTGACCTGTTTGCGAACCTTGGCAGAGGTCAATGGTGGGCACATTCTGGTTTGCCATGGCCAAGGAAGGCCCCCCCCCCCCATTCCAGACTCGGGGAAAATTTTCCTTTTGCTCATGCTTTGGCAAGAGGCTGGGGATGGTGAAGGCAAGACTTGCTTTCTTTCAGTGCTTCCTTACTGGTGATCTCTGAACCTTGTAGAATCTAGGAAGGAAGTCTGTTTGCCCCACAAGAGGCAGCACCCTTGTAGACAGAGCACTTGAAGACTGGCCACCATCAAGGATGTGCTGGGGTTAGACTTGGTTTGGCTCCACTGACTCCAGGAACAATACCTGCACAGTGGATATTGTTTCATATCCTGAGGCTCACAGGTTGACTCAAAATTGTTCTGGATGTGCCCTGTGCCCTCAAGGGCATTCCATTCATATCCTATTCATTGTAGACTAATATATTTGCTATACTTTCTGGCAAATATCAGGTGGTAAAGTATCTTAGTTAAGAAGCGTCTATTCCTAACTTGTACATAGCTTCCCAAGGCTGCAGGAGGTGGTCTTGATCAGCGGCTGACTTGTGCAACCATCCCCTAGTTAGACCACTCCCGGGCTCTCCTAGTCCTCCTAGATGTTGTTCTGCTCTCTTCAGTGCCTGACCTGGGTACTCCAGGCTTAAGGGGATGGACACAGACACTCCTCAGTCAGAGAAAACCTCTGTGTGTTGGAAAAGCAGACTTTGAGGTCCAAACAGACAGAGTGACATTCCCAGCTACCAGATTTATGAAACCCCTTTGTCCCAGGACAATCTGGGGAAAAAATGCTAGATGCCAGCATTAGCTCCCCCCACCCTAACTGCTCAGGAATAGTAATATCTCACTCCATGTTTCCAGAGGTGTGGGAACTGTTCATTCCTCTGTTGGAGGAGGACTTCATCCCTCCAGCTGTGTGGAACAGCTCTGCCCAGGGGAACTGGAACCTGGGTTCTAACCCTCGGCTGCCCCCAAACACAGACAAGTCACCTCACATCTCTGAGATTCAGATTGTATATATAATAGACGTTGATGTCAGGGTAAGTCTTGTGATCTCAAATCACGCCAAGTGCCTGGGATAATTTTTCATTGCTCTAGGTCTCAATTTCTTTCCTGGGGATCTGTGTTGGAAGTCCACTGTTTGCCTGAGTCCTCCCACTTTGCATTTTCTCTAGTCACCTGGCTGTGTCACTACTCCTGTAGCTTCTGATTTTGTGTTAATGTCTGGGGTCAGGAAGGGGCTATGTTAGCAACACGGTTCTCCTTAGGCTGTGTCTTCTGCAAAATTAATTCATGCAGTCAATTTTTATATTTCTTGGCACTGAAGCCTTACCAACACTTTAAGTGAAATCCTCAGATTATTTTATCCCTTTCTTTTTCATTTCCAAGTGTGAGATCTTTAGCACATTAACAAACTGTGTAGTTACAGAGACATGTGTTTTATTGTGCTTGATGGGATGATGGAAGAGAGTTGCAAAAGGGGCTGGAAGAGTACTGTTTCCCCCTATCTTAGGAAGGAACAAGCAGAATTATGCACGGGCTAAAGTACAGAAATGGAGAGTAGACACCAGGGAAGATTTATTGAGAGGGAGGAATGCTGGATTGGCAACGCCTGCCTGCATGAATGAATTTAAGCACCTCTGCATGCCAGCTCCCTGTTAGGCCCTCTGCGTGGGGCTGTGAAACCAGAGATGAGAAGACTCAGAGATCCTACCCTCATAGAACTTACAGTAGAGGTTGGAAAAAGAAGCAAACAAGTGAGGGCCTCCTTGGTGACGCAACGGGTTAAGTTTCTGCCTCTAAAGCTGTCCGCAGCCTATGAAGCACGAGTTCAATACCTGCCCAGGGAGATTCCCACATGGCGCAGCAGACCTCTCCTGACTCACCCGCTGCTCCCCTCAGCAGTGTACTTCAGTTGATCTACCTGTTCTCTTCCCCGCTCTGTCTCTGATGAACCCTCTTACCACCCCACATCTCTGGCCTACACCCCAGTTCTTGTGTGCATAAACAAATAAATCTTAAAAGAAAAAAAAGAAGCAAACAAGTGACTATGACATAGGACTACAATTCTGGGTTATCAAAGCTCCTCTGAGTCAAGAGCCAAAATTATAAAACTATAGAAAAAAAAGATCAAAATACTTGAAGATGTCAAAAATTAAAAGTTCTTTAAACTAAAAGATATAGCATTAACTCACTGTATGAAAGGATGGTAGAAAATATTTGCAACACATAAAAGAGCTTCAGCTGTGTTGTACAGAATCCCTGCAAACAAAACAAAAAAAAAAATGGCCAAGAATACATACTAGTTACCTGTTGCTGTATAACAAATTACCCCCAATTTATTAGCTGAAATAATTATTATCTCACAGCTTGCTATCAGAAACCTAGGTGGGTCTTCATGCTCAGTCTGCATGAAGATTGCAATCAGGCTCCAGTCAAGGCATTGGCTGGGGCTGTGGTCATCTCTGGCTTGGCCTAGAAGGACCCGCTTCTAAGCTCACTCATAGGAAGGGAGACGGAAGTCTGTTCCTCATATGTTGATGGACTGAGAGCCTCGATTTCTCTCTGATTGTTGTCTGGAAGCCACACTCAGTTCCTTACTATGTGGGTTTCCTCTCAAGAGGGCTCAAAACATGGCAGCTTGCTCCATCAGAAGTGCCAAAGAGAGAATGCACGCTAACCAGATGAGAGGCACAGTCTTTTGGGAAACACTTAACCTTGGAAGGGACTAGTTATCATTTTTGCCATATTGTGCTTATTAAAAGCAAGTTACTAGGTCCAGCCTATCCTGAAGGGAAGGGGATTACACAAGCACAAACATGCCAATGCTAAGGCTTTTTGGGGGCCATTTAGAAGTCTGCCTACCACAGGATACAGCTGCGCAATCCATAGGCCAAGAAATGGTCTATAAACTTATATACACATATACGTATATAAATACACACATAGTATGTGTATGTGTGTGTATATGTATGTGTGTATGTATTTGTATGTTTATATGCCCAGCTTCACTAATAATGAGGAAAACTCAAAGTAAAGAGAAATCATGCTTTATCCATCATACTGAGGAAAATTTAAATACTGAAAATGACATCTAGTTTTGGCAAGATTTTTGGGAGAAAGGGACTGTCATAATCTATTGGTAGAAGAGCAAATTGCTACTGAGAAGATAGATACTCTGTACTGATTGCAGAAAAACACAGGTGCACAAGAACGCATGCTCAAGAAAGCTCACTCAGACCTTGGGCATGAGCACAAACACTGGCCGCTGCTGGCCAACCCGCCGATGAGGACGGTGAAGTCAATTAGGAAATATCTCATCTTTGAAATTCACACCAGAGTTAAAAAGATTTCAGGCATATTTTTAAGTAAAGAAAACAAATTACAGAGTAATTCACATAAGGCATGTAAAAACAAAACAAAATCACACAAAAGAACAAAGTCATTATTTTTCTGTATGCACGGAGATGTGCGTGGCTACATATTGAATATCCACAGTGATGCTACTGTTTATCTCTGGTGGGGTAAGCGTTCAAAGTTGGGGGCGGGGACAGAATGACCAAAGGGGGTTTTCCCATAGTCTAGTTTTTTACAATAAAAATCTGTCTAAGTGTTTAATTCAAAAGTAACTGAAAAGAATGGATGTTTCCAAAAAGACACAATTACCATCAGTGAAAATATTATCAGAGAATTATCTTGAGAGTCTGAAGTTCTTTCTACAAAAAGAGAGCCTTTGAAAGACAATCAGAATTAAGCAGTTGAAGAGGAAAAGGGAGGGTCTTTCTGGCAATGAGAAAAGTGATCAGAAAAAATAGACTTGAAAGAAGTTTATCATGGCTGGACCGGAGGACATGGGTCAGCGCTGGGAGGAAGTTGGGCATAAAACCAGGACAAGTGGAGGTGGGAAGCCTCGGTGACATGACTAATACAAGGAGCACACCGTGTGGGCCTAAAAGTGCCATAATTTCTGCCTTTGTATGCTAATGGAAAGCCTCCTTGTTCTAGATTCTTCCTCTCAAAGATCAAACTTTGCAGCTTGCTGCTCTATCACCCAACACCATCCAGAGAACAAATGAAATTTTGCACAAAAGCAACAGCATGATAGGAATCTCAGGCTGCACCTGCATTTGAGGCATCTATGGAGAAGAACAGTTATGGCCCAAGTGACCTGTTTGGGAGCCAAAGCCTTTAGTCTTCACACCGAAGGGCAGACAGGATTCACTGGAGACAGAGGATTCATTGTAGAACAGGAGTTCTAAGGCTGGAAAGCCTTGTCTCGGGGGAGCGAGATGGACACTGTCACCGCAGAGTCAGCCTCTTGGAGGCCACCCCGCTGGCAGCTTCAAACATTATCATCATCTTCAACTTCGTCCCAGCCCTCTGCTGCTGAGAATGCTGGGAGAGAATGGAATGTGCACAGGCATGGAGCTAGGAATTGTTTCTTCCAGGCATAGTTTGACGGTGAGAATTTGAACTGATTGTATGTCTGCTTGCTGTGCGAACTGTTAGGACAGAAGATGGGGGACACGTGTTCAAGCTCTCTGAGAGTCCTCATCTGCAATATCAAGAAGAGGATAACCTCATAGAACCTCTGGGTGGGTGCCCTGGGATCCTGTGTAGCAGGAACAAACCCCTTTTACACAATCTTCCCTGTAATTTCTGGGGATAGAGCCAGTTTTGCAGGAAGGCTGTGCTTTGGTCTTGGACAAACCTTTCCAAGGATGTTCGGGTCATGTATAAGGGCCACTGAATTTCCGTGCCCTGATGGTGAGATCCAGGGGGTGAGCAGGTAAACTGCTTTGTACTCAGGATGCCTCTCCATGGATGATTTGCTGGGGGTTGGCCTGCATAGGGAAAGGGTTTGTTTGTTTTATTTGTCCTTCCTGCTGGTCAAGGAGAAGTTGAAGTGTCCAGTGGTGGCACCCTGGAAGGTGACCCGAGTGCTGACGGAGGGCCAATTAGGAGACTGGAGATTGGGTATTTTTCCGCTTTTCGTTGTGTCCTAAAAAGTGTTGAGCTGGAGTTCAGGCTAGATGCACGTGACCAGAGTCCTCTATGGTAGGGGGAGGAGCAAGTGCAGCATGGTGGCAGTTGCGTGAGGGGGAGGGTCTCAGGAGAGGAGGTCAAAGGGATTCTCCAGGCACGCACGCCTGGTAGTCCTCAGGAGCTGTGATGTCGGCATTCACTTGAAGTGTTTTTCCTTTCTATTTTTTTCATGTTTTCTGATTCTCAAATCCTAATATTCTGCCAAATGTTTAGTGCTGCCTTGTCTTTCTAAGCATCGGAAAATCATGTCAGAGGCAAAGTCTATGCTTGGGACAAAGAGTTGTGGGCCTGTGGGGATAATGCAGCTATTTTATTGAGACAGGAAGGAAGGAACAGTGAGGTGAGCCCAGAGAGTAGACAATGGTCCCAAGTGAGGGGCTGGTTGGGTCAGGATGCACTGACGGTCCTCTTGGAACTTCAGGAACACTTGGGCGTGAGGACATGATGGAAGGACAGACTTCTTGGAGTTGCTCAGGAGTGGGACTGAACTCTTGAGTTGGGAGGTGGTGTTGTGTGGAGCTAAATCATCTCCTCCATCCTCCTTAAGATTCTGAGAATAGATACAGGTGAAGGGGCAGTGTCAGCTGCAACTGGCACCAGAGTGAAAGTCTTAACCTGCACGTTAGTCTCGATGTCAGCCTTTGAGAGGGGAACTGGGTCTGACCTTGCCTGAGTTGCTTGCGAGGAGGGCCCAGCACTCCAGCCTGACTATCTCCGGTTTTAGTATCCTCAACCAACGAAGCCACGTTACCTCTTCCAATCGGTAGAAGTCACATTCCCACCAGCTCACCTATCAGACAACCCCTCCCAGGGTTGGAGCCTGGGAGAGGAGGAAGCAATTGGCCAAAGGTTCCTTCTTAATATCTTGGGGGAGGAAGGAAGAAAATGGTTCCCCACACATCTATCAAGACGAAGGATGATCCCTGAAGGAAGGAGATCCCAGAGAGCTGTCCTCACAGTGGTAACTATGAGAGGCAGATTTGAGGTGGTTAAAAGCACACACACAGTAATCGCCTAGTACTTACAGTAGTGTGAACTTAGGTTTGTTGCATAGCAGCTCTGGGACTCAATACTTTCATCGGTTAAATGGGAGGTGATAATAGCAACTGAATTTTTTGTTTGTTTGAATTCACATTGTTACAGGATTAAATAAATGAATACATGTAAAGCTGTCCTATCAGTATTCACTCATTACTTTTATGAGTGACTAAGTGCTCAACACCTCCCTGCACACAGATGGCCAACAGTAAACGGTGGTTGAATCCACTGTTTTATCTCGAGGTGCAAATCTCTAGATAGCCTGACAGTGAGGAGGGGAGGAGCAGTTGTGGGCATGGTCTACTTTTAAAAGAGTATAGAACAGATTGTTCCAATAAGAGCATTTGGAGAGACATTCCTTTCCCAGTGGGAGTCCGTGATTTACTCTCCAGTTGTGAGTAACTAATGTTGCTAATGTAGTGTGTGTGACCCTAGCTCTTCTAAACTTTCAGTGTCTGTGGGTTTTAGCAATCCCAGGTCTCTCCTAAATGTCTGTGAAGAGGCCTGTCTCTCGTGCCCCCTCCAGCCCCTCCTGGCCACCCTATAAAGAAATGGCAGCCCTTGGGTGGAAACTCTGAGCTCTGTGCATCCTGGCCAATGGTAGGCTGGGCTCAACTTGCCCGCTTACTTACTGAGAGCAAGGCGAGGCAAGAGGCCAAGGCCATTTCCTCTCTTTTACTGCATCATAAAAATCATCTCATTCAGCACATGACACCTCTTGAGCACTCATGTCCAGGCCGTGATTAGCAGATAATCTCATAAAGGTCTGTGGCCCAGCTGCCAAGACCCACCTGTGGGAGAAAGAGAAAACTTATGACCAAGACCCCTTCCTGTGGCCTGGAAGTCTTGCTCTTTTGACTCTGCTCTTTACTGTCTGGGGATCATACCAGCCCTCCTGATCCTTGCTGGCTTGGCTCCCTGGCTGCCATTTTACCTTCTCAAAGAGAAGCCTTCCCTTCACCACCCAGCCTCTACCAAAGACAGAATCTCATTTTCTTGAGTAAATCACTGAAGTTTTGTCCAGTGGTAAAATCCTTTTAATTTTCTGATGAAAAAATGAGGCTCAGTGACATTAAGTGACATCCCCAAGGTTACACAAAGGAGTGGCAAAAAGGCATCTGAATCAGTTTTTTCACATATCTGTTCATCACCTGTATGTCTTCTTTGAATAATGGAATACTACTCAGTGATCAAAAAAGATAAATTCATGTCATTTGTGGCAACATGGATGGAACTGAAGGGGATTATTCTTAGCAAAGTGAGCCAGAAAGAGATAAATACCGGATGGTTTTACTTATATGTAGAATCTAAGGAAACCAAATAAAGGATAAGACAAAGACAAACTGTAAGATTGACCTTAGAAAGCAGACTGCAGATCTGAGACACTCAGGAGGGGAGAGGAAGGAGGAGTGAAAGGGGGAGAGTAGAGAACAGTTGGGGAAGCAAGCTTGGTAGAGTGTGGTGGAGAGCTGTGGGCACTTTGGTGGTAGGAAAACAATGGTGATCACATCTGCAGGGAGAAATCCTATATTGTGAAAAATAAACAAGGCTATTTTGGAAAATAAAAAGGCATCAGACTCAAATCTCATGACATTCATTTGAGGGAGCCATTGTCTACACTGTGGACTGCTGACGATTATTTTATTTGGGCCTCTTTCTTGACTATTGTATCAAGTTTACCCAAGAAATACTGATAAGATGGGAATCTGAGCTCCCAGGATGGTGCTGGGGAAAATTATAAGAGGTGCTAAACATATGTACATTTATATCTATAACTATATATCAGTGTCACTCGTTATGTCTTCTGTACCATCTATATCTATAGCATTATCTATGTCATCTCCATGTACGTATATTTAGCTATATATGCTTTCAGTCTTTTTTTTAAAACAAAAGCAAGACATTTGATTTTATTTGAAAACAGATTCATGCTCATTACAAATAATGAGTGTACTAGAAGAAAAGTTAAAGATAAAGGTAGTTAAATAACCCCAAATGCTACTACTTAGAAATAACCCTTATTCAGAATAAATATCATCACTCTTATCTTTGGATTTGCATATATATATTGGAAAATAGATATCTAGAAGCACTTTAATAAATATGAGATCATAACTCTAGATGTTATTTTAAATCATGTAGCATTACCTCTAATTTTCCCAGAATTTGGCAGAAGAAAATATACCAGAATAAAACTGCAGATGATTAACTACATGTTTCTTTGCCATAAGATAGTGTTTCATGAAAAGCCCTTTTCAGGTTGGTCAAGATGACTAAGGAAAGCACGGATGAGGTAGACTCATCATTTTTTTCGAAACTACGTATTTCGATTTTAGGATCAATTGGGTTTGGGCTGTGAGAGATAAAGACGTTTGCACGCTAATGTCCTCCAGCTCCCATCCTACACAATTTGACTTTTGTGAGTTATGTGATCATTCTCACATTATTCAGACATAGAGCTCCCACTTTCTGCCCTACAGCTAGAATAGTTCCCATATTTCACACAACTGTTCAATCCTAGCAACATTGACTGACTTACCTTCTCTGGAATGGGGCGGGTGCATGCATGTGAAGAAACGATAATAAACAACCAAAGGATAAATTATATGGTATATTAGAAAATGCTACGTGTGATGGGATAAAAGCAAAGAGTAAAACAGAAGAAGGGAGATCAGCACACTGATCAGAAGGGAGTCAGGAGGAGCCGCTATTTCTGTTGTAAATAAGGCAGTCAGGGTAGGCTCACAGAGAGAGATTGTTTAATATTAGTATAAGTATTAAGTAGATTTATTATCTGCCTCAAGTGCTCTTGCATGGTCTTTCTATTTTAAGTTCTTTTTATTTCCTTAAGTGGCCGAATTTCATTGTCACAGAGTTTTGTTCAACAAGGGCTCACGGGGGCTGTGTTCCTGGGTTTCTTCCATTTGAGACAATCTGCTCAACAGCATTCTTGTGCAGCTATAACATCCTGAGGTGCACTTTCATTCTCTCAGAACACCATGAACACTGTCTTTTGGCATTGAATGCTGCTGTGGAGAAGGCCTAGCGGGCCTGATGTTAACCCTTTGCAATGACTGGCTTTTCCTGACTGAGTGTTGGAACCGCGGTTTTTGGAGAACAGAAGATCTGTCTTGAGCTGTGTACGTTACAATTTCCTCATACTTTCCATTTGCATATTTGATTTTTTCTTTAGATATTTAAAAAGCATTACCTTTGGGTTTGGATAGTTTTTCTTTTTTATTAGGCTTAAATGGGCAGAAGAGCTCAAAAGGCACTTCTCCAAAGAAGAAAAGCAAATGGCCAACAGATACATGAAAAAATGCTCAACATCACTTATAATCAAGGAAATGCAAATCAAAACCACTATGAGATACCACCTCACACCTGTGAGGATGGCACACATTAAAAATACAGGCAACAACAAATGCTGGAGAGGATGTGGAGAAAAAGGAACTCTTCTACACTGCTGGTGGGAATGTGAACTGGTCCAACCACTATGGAAAGCTGTATGGCGATTCCTCA